>JAJKFJ010023885.1:0-43596 GCA_027382625.1 Tetmemena sp. SeJ-2015 | reverse complement strand
TTTTAGGCTTTTTCTTGGCTAGGTTCTATTTGAGAGTGAAGGAGCCAATCTAGCCCTAGGATTTTCATCCTCATCTTAATTAATCTTCTTTGCCTTGTTCATCTTAAATTGTAGAGGCTGACATTGAGAAGTACTTCCGTTAGTATGGAAACGTAGTTGACGTTGCGATCATGCGCGACAAACACACTGGAAAGAGCAGAGGATTTGCATTTGTGACTTTCAAGGAGAATTCTCTGGAGAATGTAAGGAAGTTAAGTTAGCGCCTGGTTAGTCCCCCTACTCCTCACATCATTCAGAATCGTATCATAGAGGTGAGGGAGGGTGATGGCTCAAAGCCACCTGATTCTTTCCTTGACAAGCAAGCTGCCTTAGCTAGAGAGAAGGAACTTAAGGAAAGGGAGAGGGAGAGAGATCGTAGAGGAGATAAGGATCGTGGTGAGAGAGGAGATAGAAGAAAGGCTGGAGATTAGAATAATCGCAGAGATGACAAAGGAGGTAAGGGTAACGATCGCAATAGAAACAGAGATCGTGAGAGAGATAGAAGCAACACCAAAAATAGTGGCGAGGTAGATCAGCAAAGAAAGTAGAGGGAGCTGTAAAGATTAGAGACCTAAGGAGTAAGGGATAAGGTTTTTGTTGGCGGTCTTGATTATCAACTTAATGATGAAGAGTTCAGACAGCATTTTTCTCAGTATGGGTAGGTGAAGGATGCTCAAATTGTGAGAGAGCCCAATACTGGGGCAAGTAGGGGTTTTGGATTTATCACCTTCTTTGATGACAAGATTGCTAGACGCCTCATAACTGACATCCAAGTGACTAATATGAATGGTCGTAAGGTTGATATTAGAACTGCTGAGCCAAAGGTCTCTGAAAAGATAGCTCATATCAACAAGTCTGTGTAGGATCTAGACGATAGGAGAAATGGAAGAGGAAACAGAGGTGGAGAAAGGAGAAGCAGAGATAGAGGTGGAAATAGAGGCAATCGTAGCCGCAGTAGAAGCTATAAAGATAGAGGTGATAGAAGAGCAAACAATAATGAAGAGGGGAGATAGTCTGACTAGATGAGAGGGAAGAGGGATGACGATTATAACAATGGTGGAGGCTCTAGGCACTCAAATAGCTAGAATGATGGCAGTCGAAAGGATCAAGGGAGCTAGAATGAAGCAAGAGATAGCCAAAAGAGCACTGGCTCATTTTAGGGATTCAATCCTGAGTCTGGGAAAAATCCCAATACTGCAGGAGATAGAGAGTCCTATATGTCTTCATTTAGCACGAACATGCAGGGCTATTCTGAGAAAGGGCATTTTGAAGGTAGTACCAATCAAAATGATCTTGATTTTATGGGAAGGTAAAATGCTGGAGGAGATGATCATACTGGATTCTGACATTAGAAAAATTGGATTCTATTCAAATTTTGACTGCAAGATTCACATTAAAAGTTATATATTGCAATCTTTGTGTTTTGGGAGCTCAATACTTTGTATTATTTCCTAAGAAAATTCAACTTACTCCATTCTTTCTCGTAACTCTTAATATATGTAATTGCATTAAATTATTTAGGGAAATAAACTTTTAAATTCAAAATTACAATCGATACAATGGCACATTAAAGACTTGCAGAGTAAAACTCTATGTCAAACACAGGTTTAAAATCGGCATTTGGAATGACTTCCTAAGAAAAGAATCTAGACGATCTACAGACAGAGCTCGAGGCTGATGAGATCGCATCTCGCTTCAGTAAATTAACTATGTGATTAACTCATTCCTTTAGACACCATCACTCCAGTAACTTATTGATTTGTTGAGACAACCTTTTTTATTATAGAGTTCTATCTTGCCTCTCCAAATAACCATGCACTTTGACTACATCTACTCTATTTTCTACTTTGGCTTCTTGCTTTTTACTTCAATCTATAAGAGTAAGAAGAATGATTCCCCCTCTAAAGTTTATTATAGGTAATGGTGGATTGCTGTATCCCCCAAGTATCTGGGAGCTTGAGTTCTCTAGCATATTTTTCTTCTTCTTGGTGCAGATGTTTAGATTGAGTCTCGGCTATGATGCAAACCATAAAAAATGAATTTACACATACACTTATCTTATAATGAGAAATGCAAACCGCACAGAGCATGTGATGTCCATGGTCTTATTCCTCGTGTTTACTGTGTTCTCCGCACTCTTCTGCATTTACTACAGCTTCCTCACGACTTACGTGCTCCTGATAGAAATAGCAGTGGGTGTGATCGCCTTATTCTTTAGTGTAATAGAGATCGTCATGGCGCTAATTGCTGTTATCAAATTCAAGAGCGCCTACTCAAATTGATCATATCCATCTAAAGTCAAAAGAAACTAGGAAACAAGGAAATTATAACCACAGTAAGATAAGTCTCAATTTTTCAAAACATTGCATCACCTTATGAGTTTTCATCTTAGGAGAAATATTAATCTGGGAAATAAGTTTATAATTATAAAAGGATTAGAAATGCTCAATAAGTTTACAAGCAAGCTACTTCTTCAGCGCTCAACTCTGCTTTCACAGCAGGCTCGTTGCTTCGCAGCCATCACTCAATAAACTGCCGACCACGCTTTGAAGGACCCACAACACTTCGCTTGGTCTAAGGTTTCGCCTTCAGACATCCACGAGTCAGATCCCCTCGTGGTTGGCAAGTTATTGAGAGCACTCGCCTATGCTCATGAAGATCAGAGCTCAGTGGCAGCCGCTGATGCCTTCGAGGAGTATTTCAGACGTAGATTCAGACAACTTGACAGCAACACTGCTCTTCAGATTATAAGAGGCTTGGGAGATGAGCACTAAGAGAGAATCGCCCTCCTCGACACCAAGTTCTGGGTTTGGGAAACTCTTGAAGAAGCCATCGCAGATCAAGCAAGCGACTTGAGTTTGTGAAAGTGAATTGATTTTAATATCTTGATTGTAATTGAGCAGAGAAGACCATGAGAAAGTTGTAAAGGCCTTCGTTGGAAATCTCAAGGGAAGTGAAACTTTACAGAGAGACCTTATTACCAAGAGCGTCCAGTATGAATACTTCAGCTGAACAACTACTTCAGTCAAATCACAATCCATAAAACAGTAATAATCGCACTGAAAATGCTCTCAAGCTTGTGACAGCTCATATTCAAAGTTTAGAGAGGAGAAGAAGTAATCTCGTATTTTTTCCTTCCTTTCTCTGCTTTGTCTTTATTTAAACCACGAAACTTTTTTTCCAGCCTGAGTTTAGAAGACTTGACATTTTGTAGATGCAAAGATAATAAATTTTTAATTCAAATTTAAATATGAACTACTCAGATCCAATTCCTTTCAACCACTGCTGTTTCTCAAATGCTGGAAACTGGCTAGCAATTGCTAAGGGTCTTGAACTTTTTGTAAGTCTTTTATAAGCATCAATCCATAATAAACCCTCCCTCTTATTAGATCTTTGAGTCTGAAAAGCTCTAAATGCACGAGAAGTTTGCTTTCAAAGACCAAATAACAGGAATTTCATGGTCCCCTGACGACTGCTTCATTATGGTTGTCTTTGGCAAGATCAATTAAATTCAAGTCAGATGCCTCGATCCCTCAGTTATTCAAGGGAGCTAGCCCAACTGGCAATGTAAAATTGAGGAAGGGGCGATTGAGTTGGCTGGCTAAATTTGGGCCCCAGATTCAAGACAAATCATCTAAAATGAATAAAATCAAGCAAGATAAGGCTTCCTTTTTGTATCATAACTTTCTCTGCTCTATAACTAAGAGCCACAGTATGGTCATTGACAGAGTAAAGAACTATCGGCTATATCCGCAATCCAAAACTCCTACCCCCAAAAGGAGTCAGCTTCTGCAAAAACAAGCTGTTCATGGCACTTGCTGAAAGAAGAGACATGAAAGATTGCGTTTCTATCTATTGTACACAAGGAGATTGGAAACTTATTAACACCTTTGAAGTTGCTACTTTCGACATGGCAGATTTGATGTGGTGCAAGGAGGATACTCAAATCTGTGTCTATGATACTCCACTGGAGGCAAAGATCTTTATTTACTCCAGCATTACTGGAGAACTCATGGCCAAGTTTGAATGGAATGTTCTTGGACTTGGTGTTAAGAGTGTTGGATAATCTCCCAGTGGCGCTTTCATGACTGTAGCTTTCTTCGATCAGAAACTACTCCTGACTAATGCAATAAGCAGTAAAGAGATCACGTACCTTGAGCATCCTGTTTAAATTAACCTTAGCTCAGAGGAAATGAAAAATGTGATTGTCTATAAGGAGGAATAGCAGAGACAGGAATAATACATGCAAGCTGATAAGATGATTTACCAATATGCTTGTGTTGAGCATAATCCAGAGATAAAAGAGCAGCTAATCAAATTCCCTCAGCTTGCTAAGAGTACATTAAATTTTTTATGGATTCATGGAGTGCGCAGGTTATGAAAGACTCTGCTCTGACCGGATCACCTCTAGGTGTATCTATCGTGAAGTGGACTCACGATTCAAAATACCTTGCTACAAAGTGCGAACAACTACCTAACACTGTCTTCGTCTGGAATATGGACACAGTTGAACTGCACTCAGTGCTGACTCATCTCAATCCAGTGAAAAGTTTTGAGTTCGGGCCTAAATCACACCAACTGTGTATCGCAACTTCTCAATCGCGCTTCTTCTATTGGACTCCTTACTCATCTGCAATCTATGAGCTGAATCCTGATTTCAATGTTTCACTACAGACTTAAATAATCACTCTCGCAGTCAATAAGATCAAATGGAATTATAAGGGAGACAAACTTATTCTCTGTGATAAAATAACTGCTATAAAATGTAGTCATTTGTATATGTTGATAAGCAGCAAGCTATGATGGCGTTCCCAGGCTATGAGTTCACTCATTATACAGAGATATCCTCTTAAAATGCTAGAAATGAAAGGAGCAGCAGCTCTTATCCTAATACTTATAATTAATAGAACTAAAATGCCAGTAAATCAGGCTACACGGGTATGGCTATCTCAAATTCCTATGGTTTTGGAATGGATGACCAGCATCTTCTTATGTGATTAATTATAAAACATTATGAATACTATGAAGTCAAATATTTATGATGATGATAATTTTAGATTTCAGCTACTCAAGAGACTGAGCAATTAGGATAAAGGGATAAGTGAAATTTCATTTTAGGTTGATTAAACACCATAATATCTTCTCATGTTATCTTCTTCTTTATGTATTCAAGCTTTTCAATGATATCGAATTCCATGTAAACTCTTGCAATTCAAATTAATTGATTTTTATTTATTTGTAATTTTATAGTATATTAAAGCATTCTCTCCTCTTTCTCTTTTTCTTAATTTGAATTTTCTTCTTTGCTATTGCTCCACCTCTATTCAACTTCGACTGCTCTTTAATCTAAGAGGTAGTTCATTTGTTCTTGTAGCTCAGTCAACACAGCTTGCTTTACTAATACTAGCACTAGCTCCTTGGTGTCCTTATCTTCCACTGATTGAAGGAAAGTTAGAGACAGCTCCTCTAACTCTAAATCCTCCTCAAATTCTTCTAACACTCTCTTGAAAACGTCAATGTTCTTAAATGATACTTATGAAACATTTTTATTTAAAATATTAGTTCTCAGCACACAGCAGTTACTCATAAAACCTATTGTGGCAAATCTAGATATGTCCGAATGTCTTCAAACCATTCAAAATAGCTTTCAGCCTCTCCTAGATCAAATATAAAAATAATCATCATAATTCCAATCAACTCAAGCTAATCCTTGAACTAACTTTGCTGCAACTCCTAAGGGATCACTGCTTTTGAACTCAACTTGTGGAAGTAGTTGAATAGAAGCACCAAGTTTTATGGTAGGAGAGCGTCTTCATTTATCATTTGCTCTAGGCTTGAAACTGAAGGGACCACTCTTGTTATTGAATAAAGCAGCACTCGCTTCTTATAATAAAAATACCAAATAGAGTTCCATTATATATGCGAATTCGTATTAAAAGTTATAAAGACCTCAAGATCCTTGGGATCATTAGCAGCTACCTCAATTAACTTAGAAAATACTCTCAGAATAAGTTAAGAGTAGCGCTCAATCTAAAGAGAACTTGCACTTTGCTAAGACTTGAACATATTACTCAGAGTTGCGAAGAATTAGTCACAAGCCTCAACTAAGCGCTATAGACTCTTAGACTTTAGCTCGGGAAGGAAAAGTAACACAGAGAAGTCTGAGAGGTCCTGCTTCTTTGATATCTGAGACTTAGTATAGAATTGGAATTGCATTATTTGAATGAAAGATGCTAACAAGTAAAATATTTAAATCACCACATATTGAAAGCAATACTTTGTTATGCTTTAGTAGAGCTCAAAGATCTAAGTGATATTCTCCGACTATTGAGCCTAGCTGATTTAAGCTTCGAGCTGAGCTTTGATAGTTTTAGCTAGATCTCTTGAGAAAATCGTATTGAGGACCTCTAAGTATCTCTCTTTGGAAATGCTAGTGTGATCTAGAATTTACTACTCATTCATTAGTGCTTCATGCAACCAAGCTACAGTTAGAGCAACCACCTTCGCAGAATTCATTACCTCATCTTTAGAGCCTTTAATTTTTCCATTCTCCTCTGAGCCCTTCACTCCATCTAACTGGGCAGCTCTTCTATCTTGCAAAGCCTTTCTCTAACTCTCTATCTAAGCTACTTTCTCCTTGAAGCTGAGAGAGATATATTTGACTCGCTGTTTGATCAAATCGTTAATGATGTGGCTATACATTTCAACGCTCTTAGACTTGAGCATTTGCAAAGTGATTTTCATGAAGGTAAGAAACTCAGGGTGGTTCTCCAAAGGAGTGTCAAATAAACGCATCTTGCTTTTGAGATGCTGTACTAGCTTCACATATGCATTCTCTTCTACAAACTTGATGCTCTCTTCAATAGATCGAGCGAGGTTAGAACTCTAACCTTGAGTTGAAACTCGAGAATAGTCCTCTAGGAGTTGCTTGATCTCTTGCATTCGGTTGATCTTTGCAAAAGCCTGGAAGAATTCCTCTTGGAATTTGTCAAACTTCGTCTCCTTGTGCCTCACTTCTCGAGATCTCAAGTCTTCTTGAATTCCCTCCAGACTTTAAAAGATAAAAGAGAATGACTTAGGAAGCGAGTGATATCTTTCTGCTCTTTCTTAAGTCTAGCTAATCTTTGACTCTCACTTTCCTCTTCACTATCTTCCTCTCCTTCCTCACTTTCAAAGAGCAGCCTCTTCTCTCTTTGAGTGAAAGTGATCTCTGCCAAAAGCCCCTCTACCACTTGCTTCTTCCCCTCTAGTATCTGCAATTCCTGCTTATATCTTTCATTCTCTTGGTTAAGTCTGGCTGCCTCCTTCTCAACTTTTGAAACAAGCTCATCATTAAGTTGGTAAAGAGTGCTCATTTAAGCCATCTCCTTGCATACCGCTGATGCCTTACTCTCTATCTCTAACTGATAAATATACCCTTTGAATGAGGTATAGGCAAATAAGGTATATATAAATGATCTGCTAGTTACTACTTGAAATGAGTGAGGTATTGGTTCTAGTGATTGTAGCGCACGTAATTTGCCACGATATGAGAGTTGTATGCTATCGGCAGAAAGTCATACTGCTTCTACTTCCCCCCTATGCTCTTTTAGATGAATTCCTCTTCAAACTCTAGATTCTAGAGACATGTTCTCAGTTCTTCATTATCGTTTGTATTCAATGCCATGATAGATTTATTATGGAACAATTTTAAAGAAGATCTCAGATTATAGATCGCAAATAATCAAGCTATTTAATTTTACAATAACCTTCTTTAGTAAGAAGTCAGAGGGAGGCTAAGGATCGCTCAAATTCTCAAATTCATCATCAAAATCGTCATCTCTTAGAAGTTATTATTCTCCCTCCATGAATTTTATAATTGATGTCGAGTTATTTTACTATTATTATTGTCTTTAATTATAATTGGGTTCAGTAATTATAAAAGATTATACAACCCTCTGCTTGCTATAACTAATAATTTAAAAGCCTTAAAAAGCAATAATAATTACAATATGCACGGAAAGCGCAAGGGCGGAGCACTCAAGGATTCTAAACCCATCGGTGTCACTAAGAGTTTGTTGGCAGTAAGACAGGAGCTTTAGAACTTGGGAGTGGCTTCAGATAAGTTTACCTCTATGCTGGGAAGAGACCCCCGCAGATTTTATAATAACCAGAATAATAATGGGGCTGATGGAGGAGGTGGCCATATGAAGTAGGGCTCAGGCACTGAATAAGTTGAAGACAACCCAGATGCACTCTACCCTCTGATGCAAGTCCCAGGCAGAATGAGAGGTGAGGTGCCTGCATTCAATGCCTTGGAGCGCTTGAGCTATACAGATCCAGAGAAGAGAGATGAGCTTTTGCAAGTGGCAGAGTGTGAAAGAGATTTGCTAGCAAGGATGCAAGTTTCCTCAACCTATCTGCTCTTTAATCGCTCCTCGGATGATCACACAGGCAAGGAGCAACTTAGAAAGCAACTGGCAACTTAGTATGTGGACACTTTGCTAAAAGCCCAGTCTCAGATTTTCCCTCCCTTGCTTTCTCAGATCAAAACACAGCCTCAACAGCTTTCCAAAGTCAATGCTGAAAATGGGAAAGTGTCATTCAAATCTAGTCTTACAAAAGAGCAGTCGCAAGCTATTGATAAGAGAAGACTCAAAGCTAGGATGGAGTTAAGAGAACATCAGAAGTAAATCTTACTCAAGAGACTTTTAAAGAGTACCAAGGTTTCAATCAATGATGGGGATGTTGACAAGTTTGCGATCCATGAGACTGGCTCTTAAGATGGAAAGATTTATCAGACTGGGGAACAAGTTGCCAAAAGACCTAAACTTTTCCTGATCATTATTCTTGCTGAATACTATGGATATGCTATAAGTTTAAGATAGATGAGGAAGCGAAGAAGAAGTAAGTGAATGTTGTAGCAAAAGAGAGTGAAGATGAGCTTGAGGAGGATGAGGTGGATGGAGCTTTGAGGCTAAAGCAAAAGAAGGGAGCTGTAGGTGAGGAGGCAGAAGAGGATGAAGAAGAGGAGGAAAAGAGAGAGAACATCAGAGGGGAGGCTGACGAGGATGAGGACTAGTAGGAGTTCGAGTAGGATGAGTACTATGGGGAAGACTATGGAGAATACGAGGAAGGAGGTGCTAGAAATGATGACGATGAGTCAGGTGGCTATGGTTCAGATTGAGTGAGGAAGTAGAATTTCATGCGAGTACTTTTCTTTTAATGAAACAATTGAAAGTCGATTTATTTCTTAATTAAGCTGCCCATATCTTTTATAATGAAGTTGTGCTTCACAGTGGATGAGTAAATAAGAATATAAGTCTTTAGGATAACGAGCGACTACAATCTTGCTGATTTAATGATTAGTAATTTATTATAAGTTGAATTTAGAATAAGATCAAAAACATTATTATATTTTCTGGTTAAAATCGTAAGCATTTATTATTAATTAAGATGATTTATGCCCTAATTCCCAGGATAATTATGATTGGTCCTTCGATTCATTATAATTTTGGCTTCTATCTAATAACTTCTCTTATAGCTCATATATTCATACACAATTTTAAAAAGCCTTCTTTATTGTAGCTTAAGATTCCAAACACAACTGATTTAATGACATAGAATTCCACTTTTTGAATAAAAATGCGTGTATACTGTGCATTAATTATCGTGGGGAGAGAAGATATAATATAAAGATTATTATCAATAGAAAATCAATATGCAGAAGAAGACTCTTACCTCGCTCTTCAAGCAGCAGTCCACCCTCAGACTACTCCTTGCTCCCCAGAAGCACTTCCACTCCTCTCAAGCACTCAACAAAGAGGTAAGTCAATACATACTATAAGCAATCGCTTGCAGTCTGGCATTAGCCTAAGTCCTTTGATTAAATGAAGGACTGCAGATGCAATAAGATTATGAAAATGCGTATTGCGAACTGTGTAATAACTAATCTCCCTGTAGATGACTTGCAGAGACGCAATTAACACTGCCATGTGCGAGGAGATCGAGCGCGATTCCAAGGTCTTCCTCATCGGAGAAGAGGTTGGTCAATATAACGGTGCCTACAAAGTTTCCAAGGGCATGTATGACAAGTATGGTCCTAGCCGCATTTGGGACACACCCATCTCTGAAACTGGTTTCACAGGTATCGGCGTTGGAGCTGGTATGATGGGACTCAGACCTATCGTCGAGTTCATGACCTGGAACTTCTCTCTCCAATCTATTGACCACATCGTCAATTCCTGCGCCAAGGCTCACTATTGCAACATTAAAGCATGTTACTATACCTTCTAAATGAAGATAGTATGAGGATACATGTCCGCTGGAGACTTGAAGTGCCCAATCGTGTTCAGAGGAATCAATGGAGTCTCTGCTGGTGTAGCAGCTTAACACTCTCAGTGCTTCGCCTCTTGGTACTCTTCAGTGCCAGGACTTAAGGTCGTCGCCCCTTGGAACGTTGAGGACATCAGAGGACTTCTGAAGGCCTCAATCAGAGACGAGGACCCAGTAGTCTTCCTCGAGAATGAGATGATGTACGGAGTGACTTTCGACACCCCAGACCACGTATTCGACAAGGACTTCGTTCTTCCTCTCAACCAAGCTAAAATCGAGAGAGAGGGCACCGACGTCACAATCACTGCCTTCTCCAAGATGGTAGGCTTCTCCCTCTAGGCTGCAGATATCCTCAAGAGCCAACATGGCATCAATTCACATGTGCGTACATGATGATAATAGCATATGCGATATGATAGAGGTGAATGCTGAGGTCATCAACTTGCGTTGCATCCGTCCTCTTGACAGAAACACCATTATCAAGTCAGTCAAGAAGACTAACCGCATCGTCAGCGTTGAGGAGGGCTGGCCACAGTGCGGTATTGGCGCAGAGATTGCTGCCTCAATAATGGAGACTGATGCCTTCGACCACCTCGATGCTCCTCTTGAGAGAATCACCGGTGCAGATATCCCCATGCCCTACTCCATCAGCATCGAACGCCAGGCAGTTCCCCAGGTTGAGAACATCGTCAACGGAGTTCTTAGAGCCTGCTACAGAAAGAAGTGAGCAAAGTAAGAACCATGCATCTCTTAAAATCCATATACTTATAAAAAGTTTGATCTTCAACAGAGGAGAGGTATTTTATTAAAGAGGTGGCAGATGAGGTTAAGCGATAAGATTGTGATAATTGCGTATCTGCAGGACAATAAAGATACCCTTGCCTATGTCATCTCTAACAATAAACAGCGCAGCAGCTCTGCACTATTTTATTTAAATAAATTTTATCATTCACTCGTTTATAATGAATGATATGTAGGATATATTTAGTTTAGACAGTGATCAATATCGAAAATAAATATCTTTGTGTTAAGGTGAAAAAGAGGAGGTGGATAATGTTATTGCGAAAAACCGAATGAAGTAAAGTAAATTATAAACCTATTCATAAAAAATTTATCGTAATTGAGAATATCTAATTTATATTTACCATTTTCAGGCATTATTCTTTTAAAATTGTCCATTTTCACTCTTTTTAATATGCATTGTGGTTTATTTGGTTGCGATATTGAATAAATTGGCTGGGTATGAGATTGATAGAATCATAGCGATGATGATACACCGGTTGATTGATAATTAGGCAAGATTTGCCTCACTGTTAATCATTTGCCAGTTTCACCGCTCTCCAGCCACACATCAACCGATGATTACTCTCACATCATTAATAATTAATAATCCACCCAATTATAAACACACTCAAAAAAGACCATTCAACTTTCTTATATAATATGAATTAGCTGTAGTTGATAAATCCTCAGTGCTAAACACTTTGAAGCTAAGGAATCCAGCTAAGGAGTACTTCGATTCTCGAACCTGTTTAACTAAGTGAGGGAGAGAGTGAGGGTGTTAATCAATGGTTTTATAGAGTGTGGGAGAGTGAGGGAGCGATTAGGATGTAATCACGTTTTAGTTGGACAGAGCAGTAAGGGCCTATTTATTAATATCGCCGTTTGACTTGTTGATAATACAGTTCCTTAGCTGACTGCTCTATAATTGAATATTATATCTAAAAAAATAATTAAAACAACATCCTTCCCCTCCATAGTAGTGATGTAAACGAGAGCACGGGATAACAAGAAAGGCCTCAATGATGGACTTCAGGCAGGCTTCCAGGGCAACCGCCTATCAGTAACTACAAGTAAGACTCATCACCCATCCTCCTCCCCACTTTTCTTTCCACTAATTCTCGGTTAAATAGGGAAACTAGTTGATTAAAACCGAGGATAAAAAAAATTAAAGATCACTCATTAGAATTGATCTTACATTATTAAAGAGGAACAACACTGGATGAAAAGTTGATTGAAGACTTGGAGTAGATCCGTGGGAACACCACTATCCCAGTAAGTTCGCCCATGAGTATTCTCAGCCATTTTTAAAGGACAGGAACATGGATTCCATCATGAAGCCAGAGGAGAAGCCCCCAGTAACACTCCAGAAACCAGGATTCGTCAAACTCAAGAAGGTAATTTCAAACTTACAACTTTCAAACTTGGGCCAAATAAAGAAGCATTCATGAATGAGTCTCATTTTTAATGAAATAGGCCTTTTGCCCTTGTAAGCTAAGGCTAATGATAGGAAGTAATCGAAGTGAATCCGAAGCCTACATAGTCGCCCATTGTCAAAACAACGAGTCAGGGCTTTTAGTCTGTCAAGTCAGCTACCAAGCCAAAGCACCAAGTAAACCTCTCTTCCTCACAGTTTTCTCGAAAAGAGCCAAAAATTAAGCTTCAATCCACTCATCCATTTTCCTATCTTCAATATGTTAAGAGCCGATAAAAAAGGGGAAGCCAGTAGAGTAAGAATTTACTCCTTGCTCTTTAATGCGAGTCTGATTCTTGTTTAGACAGCAAAGAAGCAGCGTCAGTGACCTTGACGAAGAAAGCGAAGATGCATTGTCACACCTTTTTACTTTCGTCTCTAACCTCTACTATCGGGTCAGACTTCAACCCTCCACAGATTCGGAAAACGAAAATGATATCATCCCTTCCGGCGCACACCCTATGGACTATACTTATCTTTATAGTAATTATAATCTTTTATTTCATCTCATTTACTAAAAGTTTAATAGCAAAGTGTAACTGAGCTTGGAGAGCGAAACGGAGTGCGCGGAGGCGGGAGTTTGGAAGGAGGTCTGCTCTAGATGTCGAACGGCGGCAAGGTACACTCTGATCAGATCGCGGTTTCTAGCACTGACAGACTGGTATCTATCAACAACTCAGATAAAAATACTTTTGTAAGCCGCCCCCCCTTAAATCTCAATTACTTCATCATGCACATTTATAAGATAATTTAAATTCTAAGTGGTTCATTCATAATTGTAGCAGGTGTATAATCAAAATCTGGGAATAAAGGGAAGCAATGGGACCGCTGGTCAACAACAAGCCTCACTGGTTCCTGGTTTACCAAATAATTAAGGACTAGAATAATAAATAGTAATAGCGGGGACCTAAGCGGCTGATATATAGGGTAATTAAAATCTTCTTCAGGCGACTAATGATCAAGGCGCTGCCTCTCAATAACTTCAATTACAGTCTTAAATTAAGTAAGTACACATTATCATGAAAATATGAAGGGCATTAATTTTGAGTGAGTCACAACTAAATAACCAAAATTTACTTGCTCAAAACCCAGATCTGGTGTAACTACAAGCTTTATTGGAGACTGGTGATCCAAACTCTACATTTACAAATGTAGTCTTTCTTATCTTTCAATTTTTATTGAAACGCACAAACCTATTCGTAACTGATAAACTAGCTGATAGCTACAAACGACCCTCAGGCCTCATTTTACATCGACAAACTACTTCAACAGTATTAGTTGGACGTAGCTGCATAAAAAGGGCAGCAAGCCAATGATGCTTTCACTTAAGAGCAACTTCTTGGGAACCCTCTCACAGAGGAGCAAATCCAAACCTTATCCATGCACTTCCAGCAATTGATGAGCTAAAGCAACACACAAATTGAGTTCATAGATTTTCTCCACAGCTAAGGATTCATCGTGAATGAGTAGGGTCAAGTTTTTCAGCCCTCGTAATAAATTGTCAGTGAGGTCTATAAACAGCAGCAATTAGACTAACTAACACTCCAATAACTACAGCTTAGTCTTTCTGGATAGTCAGCCATCTCTGATGCTCAATTAACTCAGGGACTACAAATCTTGGAGCAGCTAAATCAGATAGGTCCAAATCAATGGACTGAGGAACAGAAGGCGCAGTACCAGTACATTTCGGATATGATAAATTCATAGCTCACTCAGCAGCAACTCTCGCACCTCTATGGATTGACTCCCTAATAACTCAGAATTGATCCGCTACAGTATCAGTCCCTACTCTAAGAGTAGCTTCTGCGACAGAGCATGGTCCAGGCCATCGGATTAGGATAAAATGTTCACACTCAACTCTATCAAACACCTTTTGATCCCAGTATCATCAATGAGATTAAAGAGAGCAACGTGCTCACGCGACCTGAAAGAAGGGGCCTCACTCATGCAAAGATTTCTTACCACATTTTGAATCAAGTGAAGCAGAAGTTCCAAGCAGCTGCTATGAATCAATAATAGCAACAGTTGGAGCAACAACACTAATAACAGTAGCAGCAGTAGCAACAGTAGCAATAGTAGTAGCAGTAGCAGATATTCCAAGCTTAGATAGCATAAGCTCAACATGATCAATAGAATGCAATCATTCAAAGTAACTTGCATGCGCTTTAAAACGTGCCTGAACTACTTTAGCAACTGTAGTAGCAGTAAGCTCTCGCCATGCTTGGATAACAAGCACAAGTAAGCGCCTAAGGATATACTCAGGAACAACTTCTAGCAATCTACTAAGCTCAATTACTTCAACTATAGCAGTAATAGTAGTAGTCACAGCAACTCTAAGGAAACCAATAGGATCTATAGTATGGGTAATTATATATTACTTGATATCGATGTCATATAGCTTTTTAAATGCGCAACTATGACAAGAGGATTTGCTGGCAATTTTGCAGCAACAACAGCAACAGCAGTAGGCTTAGCACCAGCAGCAACTAGTGCAACAGCTTGCACTTAGTGGCCTCTACGGAGGTGCTCTCGGGGGTCACTACGAAGGAAATCTTGAGCACATTTTATAGCAATAGTAGGTCTGAGCGCCGTCGGAGTGATATAATATAATCAGTATATTTTTAGTAGATGTAAGAAGAGGAAAAGCATAAGAGCGTGATGAGAGCATGAGGAACAGAGGTGCGCCAACTTGGAAGGGGTCAAAAGGCTGAGTTTTTGGTCTTCTGTAGATAATTTAGGATTTTTCCTTGCCAAGATACACTTGCATTCATTTAATTGCAGCTGAATTTTAATTGTTGCAGTAATGGATATGTTTAGTGATAGTTTGAGATATTCGCATGTCTGTTATTAAATCATGCTAGACTCATTATAATATTCATAGACTTTAATTACGGCATGCTTTAAATTTAAACCTGCATACTTTTGAGAGCAAAAGAAAAAATTAATTAATCATAGGCGAGATTTGAACCAAATTATTCTTTAAATTTTGTTCAAAATATTTTTCAAAAAGCACCTAACATATAATAAATAATTATTTAAAATATTGCTTTAATTATTTATGAATTATATTACAAATTATCTTTCAAATGGTACAAATTAATTTTTCATACTAAATATTAAAAACCTCAACTCATCTTTCTAATCCTTCACTCACTTTTTATTTTTTTCGAAGTGGAGAGATAAAATGCTAGCAAGATTGTAAAAACAATAAGGAGGAAATACATTACTACAGTAACAAATTTATTAAAAAAATATATTTGTTATTATGATATTTTTAAATTGAGAAATATCAGAAATTTGATAAGGAGCCGCCGCATAAAATGAAGCACGCTTCTATTGAAATGAGTTTAAGAGTTTTTGCTTTTTTACATTACTCACGATCATAATATTCTCCAGAGATTAGAGCAATTGCAATTTATAAACACTATAAAATGATACAGACAAGAAGATAACTAGAAAATTTAAAATATAATCGAAACATAATACATTTTTATAGTAGATTAAATTAATTTGCCATAAGACTAATACTTTTAATCTTCTTGATAGCATTTTTATTTTTTTAATAGAAATTGAAATAAATTTAATTTTTGTTTCGATTTTGAGTGTATTTAATCCGATTCTCCTCGTAGTATGTTAGGTATTATAAAATTAAGCCCCAAAACATGGAAAAGAATGGTAAAAATAAAAGAATTCCCTTTTTAAAAAAATTAGCATATCTTAACATACATATATTCTTAAATTATACTTTCTTAAAAAAGTTGAAAACTTAATTTTAGAGAAACTATTTCAACTTAACTATCTAAATATAATGGGTTTATGACTTGATCTGCAATGAATGAATAATTAAACTTATTATTGAAAAGAAGAATTGTCTCTCTTCTCACTCAACCACTAATAAAACAACAAATACATTTTATAAAGTCAAAATAACCTTCAAATGGAAAGATTCGTGCCAGGAACTGCGCTTCAAAGACCCGCACCCTACTCCACCTTCAGATAGATCGCTCTCCTCATTAAATCCTAAACTTAATTTTGTGAATTCTTTATAATGGATCCTCACGTAGTCGTTGAGGGACGTGTCAGGAAATCAAAGAATCAACAATAACCAAGACGATTTGGAGCTAGAGCAGGGAGGGGAACTTGATCTCAGCTGGGAGGAAGATGATCTTGATCTCAACCGTGATAATACATATTTTTGAAGTCATACCCACAAAAATAAATTTATGATGACAATAACGCAGAAACAATCACAATTTAGACCCATCATTCGTCCTCGCACACAAGGAGCGAGAGAAACGATTCTTAGAGATAAGTGTTTTTAATTTGAAGATTCCCTTAATGAACTGATAAGATTTGAAGCTCCGGTTAGGGGCAACCAGTTTTAAAGTCCTATTCTAAAGTCTGAGGTACGTGCCTGGCTTGCAATTTGCGTTTCTAATTAATTTCATTTCAGTGAATTTTCTTAAAACAGGAAGTAGTAACCTGAAAAGCTTATTAATTCGAGGGAGAAGGAGAGAGTAATCCATTTTTTCAATCTACCCTCGAAGAGAGAAAATCTCTGAATTTTTAAGAAATGGTTCATTTGAACTTTTATATTCTCAGCATACTCAAGAATGTTTAAGGAGTTTTTTCATCTAGCAAATTATAAATGCTGGATAGAATTTACTCCTCTCATAAAATGAGAGCGAAGATGTTCTAGATCTTATTTATCTTTTTCAACCTATGAATTGCCCCTCTCACTCTCATCTTTATAAGCCTCTGTGCTCAAAATTTATGGCTTCGTTTAATGATATGCCTGTATTGAACTCGCATTTTGTTAATGAATAACTCCTATTAGGTTGAGTTGATAAGCTAAAGACCCACCAATAATTGGAATAATTTAGATCCATTTTGCTTTAATAATATTTACTTACGTTTGCTTCCTTATAGGCGAGAGAATTCAGCTTTCATCCATCCGATTTCACTCTCAATCATAGGGCCAACAATAGCACAAATGGAACTCCCACTCCTAATAGACCAGCTTAAAATAGCCAAAAGTGGATTTGAAACATTGTATCTTAATTTTTGAGCATCGCACTCGACCAAAGACGTATCTGGGATGTGTGGTGGTAACTTTTCAAGCCCCCTCTATGTCCAGGCAATAGGAAACGCTCACGGCTAAGCGCTTCAGAAAAAACTTAGTCAGAATATAATAGAGGATGACCAACTTGATGAGGAAAGCGTATATCTTCTTGGTCCCTCACTCATGCGAAAGATCGACAGAGATATCAGATTGAGAAATCTAAAGTTAGGGAAAGGCGAAGACGACTCAGAGATGATCGATCGTTTCAATTTTGAAGTTGAGTTGGCATCATCCACTCACTCTAATTAGACTTCTTCTACTGAAATACTGTAAACTATTGTAAAAATGAGGATTAATTAGATACCATTATTAAACTTAGAAATCACAGATAAACTCAGACTCTTCCTCTCACTCTCAACCTGTGAGCAGATAAAACTCCCCTTTCAACTTCCAATAATTCCTGCTCTCACAAAACCCATCAATGCTCTCTCAAATTATAATGATGAGGTTACATTTTGAGTGTGTGTGAATTAAATGGAGGATGGAAGGGATTTTGAAATGGAGGATTAAGACAGGAGCAGTATTAACGCAGATACCTAGCCTGAAATATAGATAGAGAACTTGGAGGATTCAGAGTAGTCCACAGGTCTATTGATAGACTCCGTGCCCGCAAATAGAAGAAGATTGATAGAGCATGAGGAGAGCAAAGAAGAGCAGATGTTGATGGAAGATGTAGAAAGTGATTACTCGTCCTCTCTTAACATTGACAATCTACTAGATGATCAGTAGTATTTCTATGCCAATAATAAATCAGCCCATCAATCAAAAGCAAAAATAAGAAGGACTTTCAAAAATATCTTCTCCTAATTAATTTCATTGAATGAAGCAAAGAGTAAGAAGGTGGAGCCAGAATATGATAATGGAATAAAAATTATAAATCATCAGGCAGCTGTAATAAGAAATGAAGCAGAGCTAATATAAAAGCTTCGAAGATATAATGAAGCGGCTGATATATTAAAATATTTATCATAAATAAATATATTCTCTAACTTTTATTAGAGATATATTTAACTTAAGAGACTCATCATCATCAGTAACAGCAGCTGTAGAACTGAAATATATATTTGCTAAATTATCCCAAAATAATAAATAAAGAAGAAGAATCTTATAGAGAATAGAAAGCGTAAAGACCTTGACCAGCGGTTTAATCCATGGCTTTGGTATTATTTTTCTGCTCACTACTATTTTTTAGATTTTTGCTTCCCTATAATACTTAGTAGTGGCTATCTATCACCCTAATCCACTGCGATCCTTTTAATTCTTATTAATTATAAATCTCCTGTCCTTAAAAATACTCTCTCAAAATGATTCAATCGTCTTCATTATCGTACTTTCTCATATTTAATTTTGATTCGCAGTTCCTTAATTTGTTGGAATGTTTGTAAAGAATGATCTCAGCAGAAATGAAGATATGATTATGCGACTGAACTCTCCTTGGGATGAAATAATTGATAGAATTAAAATCAATTACATCAGAATTATCAGAAATGGCAGAAGTGGATGCATCTAACTTGCAATCAAACTCTCAAGATCAAAATAGATCCAATCAATAAGGTAACCACATGCATAATATAAAAAAAATATTGAACTAAGCACAAGCTTTTATTTGAGACATGCTATCTGATTATACATTTGACTATAAAAAAGTGTCATCGTTAAGTCCTATTCCATACTAAGCACTTCTATTATAGACCAAGTGTGGGCTCGCTTGAACTCTTTGAACAAGAAATACAGGAGCCAAGAGGTGCGGGGCGAGAGCTTCTCTATCGGCAGATTGCCCAAAAATCAGCTACAGATCAAGGACTAAAGACTCTCAGGTACTCACTGCATACTAAGCCGAATGATAGACGAGAATGGACGCATGATAGTGTGTCTCGAGGACACCTCTACGAATGGATCTTATCTAAACGCTTAATTGGTAAGTACAAGAGAGGACAAAAATGTCAAAATTTAAGGTCAGTATACTAATTCTCTATGATCCAATGAGGGAAAGGAATCGAAGACAAAGAATACTTTCAAAGGATAAAGGAACTTGAGAGCTTTTAAAAATCTCAAAATGAGCTTTAAAGGAGAAACTTGACAAGAAACTACTTATTAAAGCTCATGCAAAAGCCAAAAGCTATTCCAAGATTCATTGGATTTTTGCAAATGAGATTTGAGTCTAAGGAAGTTTGGGAAGAGGCGAGCTTTAAATGGACAACTAAAAGTTCAAATTTAATGTCATTCTAAGAGTATAAAGGTTATTATAGATTGATTAGTATAAAATTAATGAGTAATATGGACAAAAAATTAATGGGCTCGCATGGTTTACTGACCAGACTCGTTTTAACTTTTCTCATATTTTTGCTTTAGGTTGGAAAAAACCAGACTATGGAGCTAAAAAATGGCGATGAGCTAATTCTTCTCAAAGAAAGCGAAGGAGTGTCGACCGAGGATGAGATAGGCTACATTTTTGTGGTTCTCAAGGACTTGACCACATCTTAATTTATTCTAATGAGACTACACTTATTTTAGGACTTCTCAAAGCAGTAAGAGCAAAACGATTCACAAAGCGCAGTGGCGCTCCAACAATAACCAGTAGTCGACGAAGCCCTATTAAAGTAGCTGGAGGAAGAAGCAGAGAAAAGAGCTTTGGAGAAATTGACTGCCTAGGTGAAGGCACAGCAAGATGATTTCAAGAAGGGCTCTGAGAAAGACTTAAAGAGCATGCAGGAGATGGAGCAGTCACATAAGGCTCAGCAACTCGAGATCAACAAGAAGATCAGTATGATGGCTGACCAGTTCGACTGTGGAATATGCTACATGACCATGCATCAGGCTGTGTCCCTCATGCCTTGTCTTCACACCTTCTGTGGAGGCTGCTTCTCAGATTGGATGGCTCGCTAGAAGGACTGCCCCTCTTGTAGAGTGGATGTAAACGAGGTCAAGAAGAACTCCCTTATCAATAGTCTGATAGAAAACTATCTGCTCCTGAATCCACAGCTCTAGAGAACAGAGGCAGAGATCAAGGACTTGGAAGAAAAGAACATCTTCAAAAATGACCTAGTCAAAATAGACCAGTCCAAAGGTGCACCAGCAATCGTTCCACAACCCTAACCCAGACTCTAAATTCAGTTAGCGAATGCTCCTCGTAGAGAGATACATACGAGTTAAATTAATACGGACTTTCTCTATCTGAAGGTTTTAAGGTTTGAGTGATTCAGATTCTGAGGATAGCAGCAGCAGTGAAAGCAGTAGCAGCGAAGAAGAGGAGAACCAAAGGAAACCTCCAGCGAAAAGAAAGTCTCCTGTAGCAAAAGTTGTGGGGGCGAGAGCTAGGTAAAGGCCGGAATCGTCATCAGATGACAGCTCTTCTTCAGATGAAGAAGACGAAGAAAAGTAAGTTTTGAAGTAGTAGATTATCATTAAAATCAAGAATACACGAATTAATATGAGGTATGAAAAGAAAGGCTTATTGAATAGTTGTGTTTTTTAAACGAAAGAATTGTGAATGAAAACATCCTAATTTTGACATATTTATAGGGAAAAAGCGAAGAAGAAACCAGCTGCGAGGAAAGCATCAGATATAGCTGAGAATTTAATAAAAAAGAGAATTAATGGAAGAAATCAGTGGCAGTTGAAGTGTGTCCTATTTAATTAATTAATAGACCAATCGATTCAGCATCAAATTATAAGAGCTTTTAATCCTTGCAAATTTTGTGTGGGAGCGCGCAACAGAGAGATATCAGCGACACAAGTTTTGATTCAAGTTCAAATTTATTAATTAATACTGCAAACATCATATCTCGCTGCTAAAGAGGGGCTGAAGAGATAATCAAAAAAGAAAGTCGTATTAATTTTTTATTATCAATCGAACGAGCTGCAGATCAGGGGTTAATTATCGATTTCAACTGCCATGAAGTTGCAACTGGCCATTTATTATTTTAATTAATCACCGATTTTAATTAAATTTTCAACTGTAATGCAATAATCAAAATTGAATATACATTTAAATGCGAAGTTAAAAAAGCCAATTAGGAAACTTCCTGCCTCTGTAATACCTAAGAAGGCGGCACCTGCTGCAAAAGCTGGGAGAGCCCCAAGAAAGTGAGCCTATTAATTATAGCAGTGTGTTTCTGATGATAATAGAAGAAGTATTTTTCTTTATTTCTAAGTATCGTTTGAGAGTGTAATAGATATTTAATTCTGTCTAGAGACTTAACCCTTTAGAAATCCACTTTTAAATATACATTACTCTTATCTAATATGAATCCTATAATTCATGATAGCAGAGAAAGAGAACTTGATTTCACTATTTTAGTGTGGGGAGATTGAATTATAAAATTAACTAAAGTTTAAATGAAGAAGTTCTCCATGAGGAAATAGACTTTACTTGTGTTGCTGATCGTAGCACTGATGGTTCTTGCCCCTGCTTAAGTTGAGGCTAAGAAGAAGAGCAAAGGCGGCATGGGAGGCATGGGCGGCATGGGTGGCATGGGCGGTGGTGGCGGCGGCCGTAAGTATCCATTAGTATTTTCTTGATCCTCAACAATAATTCGCTCTCTTTTCCTTGTTGAATGCCTTTAACTTGAGACTTTTTCGCACATGAAAAGCGATAAGAGGTCTCCTTAGAGTTGAGTGTCATGCACACTTGTGGCTATCTCGAAATATTGTGGATGAAATGATGTTAACACTTTGATATAGCCTTTGGAAACAAGAAGTCCCAGATGATCTTTATTACTATCAGAGACGGATACGTAGATCCAGCTGGCATCGACAAGATGGCCAAGGACTTCCAAGGCATCATGTCAACTGGTGGCATCCAGGTGGGTATCGTGGGAGTGGACAAGAACTAGATGATTGCAGTCGCTAACAACATCAAGGAGTTGATTGAGATTAGAAAGTTCGCAGTTCAGATGGAGTAGGTGCTCAAGGTCGAGTATGAGAAGACCTCTTTCCCTGGCAGGTACATCACCGAAGAGGAGCGCAAGGAGCACAACCTCAGAGAGGATGATTAGAAGGAGGATCTCTGAGCTCACCCAGGCCACCTCTATTGACACTATTAGTATTAACAAGCAGCAGAGCGTGATTAGAGTAAACTTGGCCTATAAAACTTCCAGTCATTCAAAAATTTAGGGTTCATAAGTTTAGATGGTTAATTTGCGAAATTCTATTCATTCTTAAGCTTGTACTTGCGAAAGAGCTGTTTGAAAATTCTAGAACACGAAAAGATATTGCTTAATTGGGAGTGCGTTTGAAACTGCATTTCATATTTCATTCACACTTTCACTCTGACACGTAGCAACTAAGAGAAAGTTAATTTCTTAAATTGGGAATATCTTGCTTTTAAAATCAACTTAAAATGTTATGTGAGGAGGAAGTCCCTTGTCTTGCTGTTTGTGGAATCTTTATCAATGGTATAGTCTCCAAGGCTGTCTCTTATGTATGCTGTTAAGCCTAGCTTGATTGAAGCTTTAGTAAATCAGATGGGCTTAAGATTCTCATCTGAGATACAATAAGTACTCTATAATTTGACTTTAGTAAATACAATCGGATTAATCATGGTGCCGCTTTAGTTGCTGTTTCTCTTAGACTGCAGATCGCCTTTGCTAGAACTTTTCTTCAATTTCTTGCCCTTTTCAGAAGCACCACCCAGTCTGTCTTGAATTATCTAGTTGTAAACAAGCAAAGGATTCTTAGGGATGCCGCTAGTGCTCTCACTTTTGAAGTTAAACTGAGAGGTAGATTGAGTTGGAGGTCTTGCTGTTAGGTAAGCCCTTCTATTATCATGCGTGACTCCGCCTAAAGTGCTTTCAGATCCGTTGCTCTTTACTGAAGCAGAGCCAGTTGCATTTATCATAGCAGTTATATGTCTCCTCTATTTTCCAAAAGCAGTATTCAAACCAGGACGAGCGGTATTTGCAGCCGCTTAGTGCTACAAGAAGCCTGAGCGAGTTTATCCCTAGTTCAAGTTGTGAGGATTATACTAAGTTTCAAAGCCAGTAGCCCTATCTGTTTAAGAGCCCAGGTTTTAATGTGTAGTTGAGGGCCGGACTACTGCACTAAAATTGATCTATGTACCTTGACCACCCCAAACGCTGCCTCCCTCTATAATATGGCCACTATCTTGATTTTGAGTATGCATGTCTTATAGCTTAGCCGCCAGAGTTTGCGGCTTTGTCTCATTTTAGTAAGTTTAGAAGTTAGTCTGAGCAAGTTTAAAATTCCTAGAGCCTGCTCTTGAAGTTGTTTTGGCTCTGCTTATACCAGCATTTGAAATTAGTTCTCCTTTAGGGGTTTATGAGGAACTATTTTTAGCTTGATTAAGAAGGGACTCAAGATTTACAACCTTCGCCTTTATGTCAAAATTGTTATTGTAAATTATAAGATATTATAGAATGTAAACGATTATCTTTAATGCACATATAATGTTGACATAGTGCCTGGTACTAGCCCCATTCTGGGGTGAGGCAAGCTTAGAGCTCTCACCTTCCTTAGAAAGAGTTAGGTAATCCTCAAATGTAGTCATAGTACCTTCATGATCTCTAGTCAAAGCTTTTATCACATCCTCTTCTGAAAGCTGCTTCTATTTAATTTGTTCTCTCGCTTAATCCAACTTTTGTTTCTCGCTGATCTTTCCCTCTTTGATCTTCTTCTGTTGAAGCAAGTCTTTCTTAAACTTATGGAAGCTTCTTAAGTGCTCATCTAGTGAGATAGTCGTTTGGGAGAAGAGGGTATCTCTTTGGTAAGTGCAATTCTAATAAGTGACTGGTTGGGGTGAATAGCTCAAGCAAGCCATCTTAAATGCATTTATCACGATCGATGATTGTCCTGAGCAACTAAGGCACTGCTTATCAAGAGTCACAAATAAGATAATTCAAAATCTTCATCATTAAGTCAGAATATTTTTCTATCCATCTAGTTGTTGGGAGCCTCTACCCTCAGACTGTTCATTCATTTTATAGGCATAGAGGGAAATGCTTTTCCTATCATACTCATCTTGCTCTCCGAGTCTCAGTAGAACTTGCACTGCTTCAATCACACCCTATTACAAGCCTGCTTAAGCTTTGCAATAGCTCTTGATATCCTTGGTTGCAATCTTCCCTTTT
Organism: Tetmemena sp. SeJ-2015; assembly: GCA_027382625.1. NCBI lineage: Eukaryota > Ciliophora > Spirotrichea > Sporadotrichida > Oxytrichidae > Tetmemena > Tetmemena sp. SeJ-2015. Next base: position 18,779 of record JAJKFJ010023885.1, on the reverse strand, counting down.
TCAATGTGCTCTTGCATGCTTCTGATTGTCAGATCTAGATCAGTCTTTTCCCTGATTCTTCTTCTCAACTCATCCTCAGCATCTTTAATATAGTTCTGCTACATGACTTGCACCTTAGCGATTTCTTTAGAGATGAGTAACTTATTTTCTTCAGTCAACTCAGCAATCACTCTACGTAGATCGTTTTCAGCTCTTTGTACTCTCTCTAGTCCTGAAGCAGCACAGGATCGCATATTCTGGCTAGACTTATGAGACTCTAAAACCATTTCAGCAAGGTCTGGGTGAAGATCGGACAGCTTAATCAGTTGCTTGTCTGTCTCAGAAGAAGAGACTGAGAGCTTGTTGCGGGATGAGTCTTCATCAAATTCCTAATCATCTTCATCAATTTCTTGCTCGTAAATCTGGTTCTTGCTCTTGCTTCTTACTGTTTACCTTGGCTTTAAAATAGAACACTACTAAAGTTAAGTTAATAAACTTTCTCTTTTTGGATTCATCTTGGACAGCGATAGTTTAGATCGAGTGCCTTGGAATTGGTGAAATCTTGCTGTTATTCTAATAAGTGGTTGCTTTCTCCTCTTCAATCTCAACCTTCATTATACTCATGCCTTTCTTTGGAGGAGAAAACTTTCTAGTTGAAGAGTGCTAGAGTGGCTGAAGACTGAGTTTGCTTGGATAATGCTGACCTAAGGCACCACTACTCATTATTGGCATTGGTGCTTTCGGAAGTTCAGTATATCTTCGAGATGAATTTGAGGCTGGCCTTTCTTTGCTCTTGGCAGGAGGTAAATGTGGGGCTATATTGAAGCTGAAGGGTATTTGCTTTATCATGTTTTCTTCATCGATCGGACCTTCAAACTGACTCACTCTACCTGGCTGCAAGCTACTCTCATTCTTAGAGTTTGGAGAGGGCTGCTTATTAAGGGTCTTCAAATTTTCAAGTGTGAGCTTGAACTTAGTCTCCTGAGAAGGTGAGTCTGAAGGATGATGATGAGGGATAGGAGATTAGTCTTCAATAGAGGCGCTATGCTACTTGTCAGATAAGAGCTTGAGATTGTTCTCGAACATCCTTTGAGCTGAGTCAATTGAGAGATTGTTGAGCTGCTCTCGCAAGGTGTCGTGGCTCTTGTTTAAGTTGGCAGTGCCTGAATTAGTAGTCACTGGCACCAAGTTAGTCTTGCGATCAGCTCTGATGTTGATGACATCCATGTGCTACTGCTCTGTGAGCTCTGGATAGTAAATCATATAGCTCTTCTTCTTGATTGTGTTGCCTTAGTGATCTGAGGGGGCACTGCTCTTACCAGCCCCTGCGACGCTACCCCCACCTCCTTTGCTAGGAGCTATGCTACCTTTACGCCCAGTACCGTTGGAAGGAATTTGATTATGAAGATGATCTGAGAGACTTGCTGAGTCCTTGGAGGGTCTTAAGATGCCACTCAGGTTAGATAGCGACTTGGAGTCCTCCGTGTAAAGTTGATTCTACAGCAAGTTAGCATTAAGGTGAAGCGGGTTAAACACTAATACAAAAGGATTTCCTTGGTCGTCAAGTTACAGCTCTTGCTCATGAGTGTCAAGGCGCTAAAAGGGAGATTAGCCAATATAAGATAGCATATAAGAGTGTACTCTAGCCTTTGCCGTAGAGTTGGTTGTGCTTCTTGATGCTGATATTCCTCTCACTGTCATCTTGGAAGAAGCTTTCTATGCTGCGATGCCCATCATTATTGTTATACTTTTATAAATAGAGATAGGATTATTGGTGGTATCACCACTCCGACTATTTTGGTGTAGGAGTCCATGCAGCTGATTCAAAGTCATCTGGTTGTGAAAGCTTCTCTAAACCATCAGCTTCAATAAACTCAATTCTAAGTTGTCAGCACATATATAATAGCTCTATCTTCTTGAGGATGGGGATAGAACTCTCCACCTTATTGAGGTTGGGGACTCCATCATCCCTCTCCACAGCGTCCCTCAGCACCCTATATTTGTGGCTCATATAGTCATTCAGCTTCTACAACGCCCGCTTTGGCAGGATGTTTGTCAGCGTCTCAGTTATGAAGTTCTGCACCTTTATAAGTTTATGATACTCACTTTGGTAATTTGTTTATGGGCATGTATTTCTCTAGGTAGTTGTCGGTCTGGGTGAGAGTCTGCTGGCAGTCATCAACTGAGATGCGGAGGAAGTGGAGTTCTTTCTTGAGGGTATCGAGGGTGCCTACGCAATGCTCGGTGTCCATCTTCTTATCGTGCAGGTTCATCTCTGAGTCGTAGAGCTCCTTGATATTGCGCTTGAACATCTCTAAGATGGTCTCGTGCCTCATCAGCTCCTCCTTGTGGGCCTGGACCGCTCCCACCACTGAGGAGAGACCGTTCATTTGATTGGTGAAGCGTTGCTCCAGCTGAACGGTTTGGTGGGTAAGGTGTCTTCGCTGCTCAGTCAGCTTGTCGTCCAGCTGCCCCTTCAACAAGTCGTACCGCTTAATGATGTCGTCGGTGTGGTCGTAAATAATTTCCTATAAATTTTTTATGGTCTCTGAATCGCTGGTACTGCTTGTCATACTGGAACACTTGCTCCTCAACTACGCTCAGTTTCTCTGCATTGGTCTGGACTATAGAGCGCATGTCCGAGTTACTCTGCTGCACCTTGGCCTCCATGATCTGGAACAACTGCTTCACCTCTATAAATAAAACAGAAAGTAATAAATATAATATTTTTATAGCAGCTCCTGCTGTAGGTCGCTGATGTTGCCAGAGCGCTGGAGGGTCTTGTGGAGGATGAAGTCCAGCTCGTTGAATCGCCTGGTGATTGTCTGGTTCTACAGAAATATCTCCCTACACTTCTCCTCGTTGGTCTTGGCCTTGACAAGATAAACCTCTCTAAAGATATTGATATATAATCTGATATAGTTTAAGTCTAGTGGCCGAGGATGGTGGTGCACATCTCCCTCACAGTAGTCTCAATGTCAAAGTAAATAATCTCCTTGGGAGGCAGCTTAGTCATGATTGCTTTCTCGTCCATACCTATCTCTGGTCCTCGATAGACAGCCAGATTTATCGATTGCGACTCAAAACTACTCACTTATTTGTAATAGGCATTTTAAGTTATGATGATTGCCCAGTTTGATTCCCTTAGCCAGAAGCCTATTAGCTACTCAACATTTTCCTAGATTCCTAGGTTTACCAGTCATGTCTATTTGGTGATGGAGAGGCTGAGGAGTTTCCCGCAGCCATCGAAGTGTCCTTTCTCTAGCTTGCCTGTAAATTTGGTGAGAGTCCACCTCTATTAGAAGTTGCTGGCTAGTTAGAATTCATATTTAATTTATTTTTTATCTTCTCTAACTTCTCTCTCCAAATTTCTTAATCCAAGAAGGATGATCATAAGTAGAAATCTTCCCAATTAAGTAGTTTCTTGAGAGAAAGAAAACATAAATTGCAAGCTTTAATATGAAAACCCTTGAGTGAAGGGACTTTATTAGGAATATTTATTATTGAAAAGAGAGTGAGTGAGATATTTTAGTGCTCCTTACTCTGTGTCAATGGCGATGCGCGCTTTGAAAAGTGCTATACTACTGAGCATTAGCCTGACTTAGCTGCATGATGTTGCTCATTATAAAAGTAGTGATCAAAATAAATCATGAATAAAAAAAGTTTTAATAAAGGAATAGTTGATTGCGGGAGGATGAGTGGTGAGAATTCATGTTAGAACTAAGATTCTTGACTACCTTAATCGCATTCTTGTCTATGCTTCTCGCGGTCTTACTTCCCTGATTGATGACGATTGCAGAGTTGTCCTCTTATTATAAATTCAAACTGAGGTTTAAAATATTTGGCTCTTCCTAATCAGAATGAATCATCCTATCAGCTCTGTCTCTCTAATCGAAGGTTCTAAGTTGCTACTCATCGATGCTTAGTCCGTTGAAAGCGGCTAAATTAAAAACCTAATCCACTAATTGTAAAGCGTTGTTGGAAGAGTATGGTCTCACTATACTCTGAATGACTTTGTTTACACTCGAAGGATTCTGCTGCTAATTAGCAGAGGAGAGTACTCCAGCATTCTTTTGATAGAAGTTTATATTGTTCTGGCTAGAGCTGTTTGCTAAGGTGCCTGCGCTGCCTGGCTTTGAATTTTAGTTGCTTCGATGCGATTATAGGATGCTATTTAGGTTCACTGTTTAAGTGGCAGAAGGAGATTAAAGGTGCTGCTGTTGCTATTAGCTTAGTGCTGTGTGCAAGTTTGAAGAGCTCTGATAATTTGCAATGCCTTTTAATAATAAGTTAAAAGAGAATACAAAAATATTTTGGTATGCCATGTTGAGCGATTGAGCCATTAGGTTAACCTAATGGCTAAGAGAGTTGATGCGCGCTCTGATTCTTCACCAACTTAGATATTTGATAAGCTATTCAAACTTAAATGAGAAATAGACTTTAAACATAATTTTGCTGCTGATGAAGGTTTCTTTGATCCACTGTTTTACTTGGCATCTTAATTGATTATTAAATATTTATGATGAATTAAACTAGTAGTTAAAGTTTACTTTGAGACAATCCTGGACTTACTCATATTAGCTTTCGATTCGTTTGAAGTTTGCTGGTTGATAAGCTAGGCTCGCCTCAGCACAGTGCTCTAGTTTTAATTACTATGAGCACCCTTGATGATTGCTGAAGCTGGTCTTTCAGTTACCAAGTTGCTTTACCTATGAGTAGTTGAAGTAGTAGTGAACATCTTGTAAAGTGACTACTACTACTGTGAAACAGAAGACAGCTGGTTCTGACTCAACTAAGTCAGAGGTTATTGAGAAGTCAATGACCCATTAGGCTGCTGATTTAGTACTGAGCCGGAAGCGGATTTCTTAATGACTTAACTTAGAATCTTAGCCTTCTTATCACTGCCAGAGTGAACTCCCGAAGTAACTAGGTTTGTTGAAGTAGAGTTTTAGGAGAGCTTGTTTGTGAGATTTCTTGATATAGGCTGTGAACCAGAGTTAGTGAAAGGTGCGCTCACTTTCTTCTTCTTTGTTGAAGAGTTGTTATTGTGCGAGATTGAATTATTATTTGTGCTCCCACCTTGAGTAGTTTTTCTCTCTGTGCTACCTGCTGTGTTATAGATGGTGTTTGAATTTTAATGAGACATTCCTTGGTTTCTCGTTCTAGATTTATTCCCAGCAGCTTAAGTTTTAGAGTGTGCGTCCTATGAGAATAGGGACTTTTAAACATTCTCCTTGATGATTTCATGTAGAACTGAATCGGGCTGCAGCAGGCCTCCATCTCCTCTTTGCCTTGAGGTCAAAAAGCCAGTGGGAACTATAGGTCCACCAGTTAAGGCTCCGGCTCCTAATAAGGTGTTCATCTCTTTGAAGTGATTCAGCTTTGAACCTGCAAAACCTGCTGAGTACCTTTTCATCAATTGAGGCTGAGAAGATACAGAGCTATTTATCTTTAGAAGAGTAAATGCGGACCCCAGGAAAGCTTTTTATAAGGAGAAGTAAAGTCTAGGAGCTGCTTAGCATTAGAATCTTGCGATTAAATTGCAATCCCTCCACTTCCTTAAAGCTCTCTACTTAATTTTCAAAACCCTATGTGTTAGGTTTTGATCTATCTTGGTAAGTTTTTCGAAGATTGTCAAGCCTTAGCGCCTCATCAACTTATGAAGCTAATCGTTCCTCTCTTATTTTCTGGCTTGGGTCGGGCTCGATACTTAATCATCATAGACGAGAACTTGCAACTAATCATTCATGACTGTAGCTCCTTTATTTTAAAAGGTGCTGAAAATATTAACCTCTCTAGTTGTCTAAGAACCATTATTCATTAGAATAGTTGAGGAATCATGTCTTCCAAGGAATGAGCCTCTTACGGTAGAATTCCTAGACGCACTTTCAGCCTTTTGTAGAAAGTTTATACTCTGTCTCTTTAGCTTAACTTGCATCTAGCTACTAGATTTCTTGAACTCAAAGGGCATGCTATTCATTCCTTGCATACCATGCCCTGAGGCAGAGATCTCTCCTGAATTATTCTGTTAATGCATGTGACAAGAACCAGAGCTTTGTCTGTCAGTCATAGAACCCATGACTGCTACAGTTCCATTCATGTTGTAGTTATTGAGAATATTTCCGCAACTTGAGCGTTGAGTGTTAGTAGTATTAGAGATGAGGATATTGTTATTCCTTGAGTTAGATGGCTTAGGTATGTTGTGATTATTAGATAGGCGGGATGAGCAGTTATTCGTAGTAATACTCTTTACACTTGAGTGTTCACTCTCAGTAGAGGATGGATTTTTCTCGTGCTTGCTGATTACGCGCTGTAGAAACTGCGGCTGTGTTTATTGGGGGTGAAAACTACTTCCACCTCCTCTGTGACTCAACTGCCCAGACTCGCAGCCCAAATCTTGCTGGAGACTTCCCACACCAAATTCTTGACAAGGATTTTAAGTGGACAATTTACGAGAGAACCCAGCGGTCTGTGACCCAGATTTGGTGAAGTTGCGGGAGGATGGCTGTTGACTTGCAATAGCAAAATCTACACCTTCAGGCTTTGTGGACTTCACATTAAACATGTTATAGGTTGAGGCCGCTGCTTGATCAATATTATTATTGTTATTGTAATCTTGAGAGCTTGCTTTATTATTCTGCTTTTTTAAAATAATATTGGTAAACCAAAAAGAACACCAGCTGAGATACGATAATACTTTCTTACTATCAATATATTTGGTCTAAGTTTATTCGAAATTATAAAGTTGTTGTGATTTAATTATGAATCTCTCTCTTAGGAGCCGTTAGAAAGTATCTAGCAGTGCGAGCTGATGCCCCTAAGGTTATTATTCATTCGCTCTTGCAAGTCCTTTGTAGTTTGGAGATTTATGTTGAGCAAGTTCTTATCAGTGGAGAGGTCCAGCATATCGAAAGAATCCAAGAACTCATCCCCGCTGGCGCCTCCATTTTCTGGCTTGCTATTTAATAGGTGTGCTGCATGCTACTGCTGAGAATTTGCCAAATTAGGGACTTATCCCCCGCCTAGGATCTAGTTTGTCGTTGAGCTCCCTGCTACCTGGTTACTCTTGTCTCTGAAGACATATATACATGCAACCATAAAACTCCAATTTATTTAATTGATGTAGAGACTATAGCATCTGGTCGCTTGTTTTCTTCGCAGCCTCGAAGCTGCTACTGGTTATAGTTATTAAGAGAGGAGAGTGCCTCGTTTGAGTCTCTTCGGCTCTTGATGTTATTTTTACCAATCTTGGCATTGATGAGTGAACTTTGATGAGACGAGTGGTGCTGATTATTAAGGTGTAGCATCCCTGTAGTGGTCTGCCCATTCGACGTCACTGGCTGCGTTGTTGCTGAGGTGAGTCCACTCATTTGCCCACCTTTCAAGGTGTTAGAAAAATTGGAGAGCTCCTTCATCAGATCAGGGATATTTTGCAACGATGTAGAATAACCTGCCAGCCCTCCTGCAGTAGTGGCCTAAGACGGAGAGTTCATAAACTAGTACTCATTATTGCTTCTAGGCGATGACAGATTCTACGATATCTGCTTTTAAAGCTAAACCTCTTTAGGGTTTTGACTTGAAGATATGTCCAGATAGCGCAAGTTTTTAATATTCTGCGATAATATTTGCGACACATATCCTTCATCTTCTTAAATTTGATTTCCTTAAATTTACAGATGCTCTAAATTGCTCAAGCTACTCAGTTGACTTGCAATCAAATATTATAAAATGGAATAATAGGGTAACAGTAAAAATTTTAATGCAAGCTCTAGGAAATTAGAAATTTGATTATTGGAGATATTGAGTCGCCTGAGTGCCTGGAATTATTGGATTCCTTGGAGAGTCTGAAGTTGATTGTGCGAAAGATCCAATTCCTAAACTTGGCACGAAATTCGAGAGTCAACTCTATCTATCATGCGCAATCCCCTTCCTGCCAGATTTATGCTTGAGAAGTTCATTTAGCCTGTGGGAAATAATGAAATTCAAATTATGATTAGATTGACTTTTGATGGAATTTGCTAATGGCCACTATTGAATAGAAGATTAACACCATTTATCGATTCTCTAGTGAATGTAAAAACATTGGGAGGGTATAATAATTTGTGATAGATTTATTTTCTTACCCTTGATAGGACTGGAGAAGGAGTTGAGAGAAAGTTGGCACTGTCATTTGCTGAGGGGGTAATTGATATGCAGAGGCTTGATGCACAGATCCGAGGGACGAGCGAGATTGTGCGCTCCCTGATTTCTTCAACTGTTGCTACGAAGGCATCTAATTAATTATAAAAATGGAAGAATACATTTTCCTTAATTCTAATTGTAAGTATCTGTTAGGTAGAGTTGGTGCTGAAATTAATTGGCCTGAAGAGCAGTGGCTTAGCTAGAAGAAGTCTGCTGTTAATATTTCTTCATTTTAATATTTTCAAAAATATGCTTACTAAAAGGGGACAAAAATGTTATACCTTAATATAAAGTAACATGAAATATTTCAACTTCCCCTTTTTTTGCTTAATTGCTTGTCAATTTTCTTTCTTGATACACAAGAAACTGTAATCAAGAATAGTTTAAATTATCTTGAAATATACAGAGAGTGTGCGCATGAAAATGAGGCAACATTCTAGAAATTTACTAATCACCTAGCATCAAATATCAATTATAATTAGGAGGATATTATTGCGTGGAGGATATTTACTTTAATTTGTGAGACATCAAACTAAATTTAATAAACTAAAAGCAACCAGTAAATTGTATCTCAATTATTAAGCGGCATCATCCCAAAAAACCCTTTAATTAAATAAACTTTCACTACGCTAATGTCCGAATCCAAGTTTGTCACAAAGCTCAAACTGCCAAGTCCTAAGGGACTAAATCCTTAGCTATCGCCTGCAATCAACAAGAGCTAGAAACTATTAAGGTTCCCAATATCCACGAGGTCCCTCAATGGAGAAAGCCTCCCTACTTATTTCATTATTTTCATTTTAAATAAATTGTAATTCTCAAAATTATTGAAGCAATTAAGGTGATAGTGATCTAAATTAGCAAAAATATGGCAGGCAGTCGCTCGGAGCTATTTTAAACATAAAGAACCAACTGAGCAGCTTTCAAGAGCTGCCCATCCTTCAGTAGAACTCTCCAGCCTCTTAATCTAGAAACAAGTGCTCATAATTATTTTAATGATTACTTTTTATAATATGAATAAGTTAAGCTTGCCGCGCATCGGTGAGTACAAAACTGTGGATGATAGGGTCCACTGAAATAAGATACCCTTCTAGTTTTAAATTATGAAATATGGATATAGCTCAAAACGATGATGGCAGCTTCAAAGAAAGGAATTTAAGGAACTTTCGAAATTTAAGACTCCAGAGACTTCAATAAGAATAAGAGTTGAGTCACGATAGTTAAACCACTCCGACTCCTTTGCAAATTCGCTAAGAAGTATAATGTCTCTTTCCTTTATGATTTGATATAAGTGTAAAAGGTGATGAGTGAGTAAATCGGCATGTTTCAAGACAGATAGAGCTAGAAATTTTCAAAGAGCCCTCAAGTCAAAGCATTGGATCATATCAGAAGCATAAAGGGAATAAGCAATCAAAGAAATTCCCACCTTAATTCGAGCTCAGATGCTCTGATTTAAAATGACAAGAGTCTTCATTCGATCGATAGCTTAGATATCAAACACAAGGACTCACAGTCGAAAGATAGCAGCTATCGCTCTTAAGCGGAAACTGGGGCTGACTCTTTCAAGTACTTCAACTTTAAGATAAGAGTAACTGACTCGCACCAAGTCTCACATGAGAAAGATATAAATATCATGCACAAAATAACTCCTTCAATCACTGCTGATTTAACACTCAATCAGGATGCTTTGATCTCTCACAAAACCTTAAATAGCAATAAATAATTGATTCCAAGATACATTATTTAAGAGAAGTAGTGGCAACAGAAAAATAACTACTCTCACTTGAATCTATCACTTGATGATTCTAGAGATCAAAGTAGCATACTAGCTGGCATTTACTTTGGTTAAAAGAGTACCGCTCTTTTAGGAGACACAAACTAAAGCATAGAGAATTTCTCTGAATGCAAATACGTAAGCAGGAAAGACCAACAGAAGAAGCTAAATTTAAATCTGCATCATGTGCACCCTCTCATCAACATAGATAAACTTTACTCGTAACCTCAATAGCTCTCTTATAATGGAAGAGAAGAGAAGCTCACCAAGTTCTCTTCAATCAAATCTTATAACCTTTATTTGAAGAACTTCCATCTCACTAAGTCTTTTGGGAAGCTCTCTCTCAAAAATGTCGATAGCTCTCGCAATTAATTAAGTGAGAGTAGATCTAGAGCATTGCTAAATCAGACAGACCCTTCTATAAAGGGCTTGAAAGATATTAAGGACTCTCTCTCAACTCTTAAAAAATTCGACAGTGGACTGGAGTTAAGGCAACTAGTCGGGAGTAAAGCAGGCTTTAAGATTAAGGTTAATGATTTCTAGAATGATAATGAATCACTGAGAGGCATAACTCAACTATCTCCTGATGTAAAGCAACTCAAGAAAGTTGAATTTGAAAGTCCTAGTCCTCCTCAGGCAGCTACAAGAAACATTTCACAAAAGTTGACTTCTGCAATTAAACCTATCAACTATGGTCTAAACGAGAAAACGTTATAGGAAAGTACAAAATCGACCAAGGTAGTCAAGTTGAGAAATAATGCTGACAATTTTGGCTCAAAAGACAGGAGAATAGAAGTTTAAGGTGACTAGATTGGAGATGGGTCAGGAAGATCAAGTAAAATTTAGTCCAGGATTTAAAGACAGCAGAGGGATACAGATGACAGTAGAAAGCGCATCTCGCTCTTGTTGAAAATTCTCAAGCAAGCGAAGTACAAATTCAGAAATCAAGACTTCAAAAACAGCAAACTAGTAGTTTAGGATTAATAGAATCAATCATCTTCTGGAGTCTCTTCGCCTGAGAAGCTAATAACAGAAAATAATATTTAAGAGAAGAATTCAGGAAAGTTAAGTTTGAAAGAAGAATAGTAGTAGTACAATAAGAAGTCTAAACCCATCTCGGGTAGAACTCAAGTATATCGATAGCTGGATGAGTCCTCAATTGAAAGGTACAAGGCTTTCACTTAAAATTACTGCAATTTAGAAATGCCACCAATTCCTGAGAGCTCAAAGGTAGGCTCAGCTAAAGAGCAATAAATGAAGTCAACCTTCAGAAATCTGAATAGAGAAACTCCAAGATTGGAGATCAATGGAAAATTTATTTTTCTATATTTGAGGAACTTCAACTGGTAAGACCCAAGATTAGGGCAGTCCAAGTTTCAAACTAGTTAAAGTAGCTAATCATGAACACATTCACGTTTTTACTACTTCATTTATATAATCAAGTAATGAAGGTAGAGATCCCTGAGGGTGATATAAGCATGAACATAGTCTAACAAAGAGGCTCAAGAAACTAAACTTAGAGACTAGAGGAGTTAAAGACAGAGCCATTGCCCATATTATAAGAAAAGTAAGAAAAGAGTATGAAAGTGTAATTGAAAGGACTGGGAGAAGGCTTGAGTATCTCAAAGATTGTAAACCTCCCCAACTATGTATCTGTGAAACGTATGAAAGAGAAAGCAAGGGCAGAGCTTTTGCAAAAGGATGAAATTATTGGACAGCGGTAGTCGAGGAATCAAACACGTGAAACCTAGAATAATCCTTCTTCTTTTAAAAATTTCAATTTCATCCATCAATTTGAATTTCTTAATTCTAAATAGCTGACGAGCAAGCTATAGAAGAAATTGCAGTTGAGGCAGAGCTTCTATGAGTCTTAAGACTCGCAAGGCTTTCAAGTTTAGAAACTTAATCCCAAGCTTAATGCCGAACAAAACTTATTTTTTTCTCATCATTATATTTTTAAACTTAGATTTGAAAGATGTGATCAGATGATCAGTAAACTAAAGAATAAGATTATCATTTGCTTTTGAAAGTACTCAAATTATTTCATTCTTTCAGAGAAGGCTCGGATGCTTGAGGTAATTTTTAAACAAAATTGATTAATAATTGATCTATAAAATGTTCTCGCTAGGTGGACTCGGAGGGTGGGCCTTGATTGCTTCCAGTGTCAAGATTCTTACAGGTACCATTTTAGTTATCCTCATAAAGCTTATTTTAAAAGCGCTTTTTAGGAGCTTCAACTTTAAGCAAAGGAATTAAAAGCATCATTGCAAAGACTGACTTGTCCAAAAAAGAAAAATAATTTCTAATAAAATCAAGTGATCATTCAACTATTTTGAGTTTTATTTTAAAGATAGACTGAATTTGAAATCGTTGGAGAGAAGGCTGATTTGCATAACTCAGCCACTGAACTAGTGCCTAATGAACCAGTCAAACTACAATTCGCTAAAACAGAAACCTCTCGATCAGAGTGCCAACCTCATAGAAGAAATTGTACTCTTTATAAATAGAGTCAACAACACTCCTAACTTCATCTAAACTTATTTATACATCTTTAATGTATTTAGGGATATCTTTGATGAGGAGTTCAGTGTTGAATTGGAGCATTATTGTAAAGAGCTAGAGTTTACAATATTGAAATGTCTTTTATCAAAATGTTAATTTTCTAAGTTTCTCGTGTAGACTCTCTAACTGGCGATTAATCTCAATCAGATTTTTGAGTAAGGGAATGCTGACCAATAACTTTAGCAAATTAACTAAGCGAACAACAGAAAAAGTGATTCACAACTTCTCTCAGACCAATAAAAGCCTAATACTCTGAGCATGACTGCATTTTCGAAGGCCTCGCACCGACTTAGATCTATGAGTTTGGTGAGTGGGTATTTGATGGCTTAAAAGGGGCATTTGTTTGCCAAAATAGCTGGAATTAATCAGCACGGGGATCTTGAATCGAGGTGGGTCCTAGTCTTTGGGGATGCGAGTGAAGGCGATCTCTCAAGCTCTCAAAGTGAGATGAACATCGTTTACCATCCTTTGATATTATTTCTTAATTCCTAAGTACAAGAGATTCCAAATGGATATCATGAGGTGCTCCGGAGTTATAGAAAGATAGCCAACTCAGTAAGCTAAGGTTAATCAAAATCTAAGCCAAGAAAACTCATTCAATTACAGCAAGCAGTATTAGTGAAATTTACAAAAAAAATTAATTTAAAGTACTCTCTTTAGAATCAGAGCATGCTTAGTGAAAATTCCAGGATCCATGACAAGAGTTCCTATAATAGGAGGAAAGGAAGTGATCCCCTTTAATAGCTCGAAATTCAGTTGAAGAAGAGAAAGCGCTTCACATTTGTGCTCAATTACTAAATGAACACGTAGTAGATTCAAAAGCAAAATCCCCTGTTTCAAGAACTAGAGGGCCTGGTAAACGAAATATAAGAGGCCTCTAAGAATAATATAAATGACTTGCTTGAAGAGGAGCAGAAGTAGAAAGATTTTCTCTCTAAGATCAATTTGGAGAGTGAACAGTAAAGCTTCTAACAAATACTCAATGAGAGGCAGAGAGGAGACTGGATAGAGTGGAACTGCACCACTGAGGACTTCTTCTTAGTGGTATGATAATATCGAATTTCTTAAAACCGTTTAGGAAATGCAAAAGCATCTACCGAATAGAATGATTGAGAAGTTTGCCTTTCGATTAGACCGAGAAAACTAGTAACAGAAAGTGCTTTAAAGTGAACAGTTTTCTCTTATAGATGTAAGCAGTAGAGATTCTTAATTTAATTTAATGATTAAACTTATTTCCTTAGATAATTTACTTGCTTCGATTGAGTGCATACGAAAACGAGATTCAATAAAAGTTTGGCCATAAATCGAATAGTAAAATCTTGGATTATCTTTCTCTTTATAATGAATCGCAGAAGTATGTCTCCTAGCAACTTGAGTTCAACAAACAGCAGAGAAAACAGGATAGGATATCCTCGAGGGGATTGATTGAGCAAGAATTAAAAGATTATAAAGTACATTTTATAATAAATTCCTTCATGTTAAGATTAGCGAGTGGATTTGAAAGACTTGGAGATGGACGTAGACGCAGAGGTGAATGAGTTACATGGCCTTTCTCACATTCAAGCCTCTGATGAGGAGCTCTACTAACTCCTATGCTGTAACACTAACTGAGTTGACTCTCCTCGCTTTCTAATCTAGCGATAATATTCTACAATAGCTAAATGAAAAGACTCTACTACTAAGATTGCCATCTAAGGTTAATTTATTTCATTAAATCAAGATGTTTTTTCCTTCTCCTATGAAATTTATTAAAAAAAGTGAAAATGAAAGGATAATTATAACACTTTCAAACAGGAAACAAACTAATAAATCACTTCTATATTTTAGCACTAGCTTAGTTTGTTGAAAAATCTAAGATACCCTTTACAAAATGAATAAGGAACACACTTCTTCTAATCATTAAAAAGATTATAATCAATCTACTTCATATTTTATATATTTTATGAATCAGAACATGTCAGCGAGGCCAGCATTTCAGAGTAGCGCCTAGCCAGCAAACCCTTTGATCAAACTCTACAACGCAGGGAATTAAAACTTGAAATCACTTAAGGTGGGTCAACAACAATCTGGTCAAAGCTAGACGCATTCCCTGAATTAGATAACACAGGCCCTTTCTCACAGAGAGAGCAACACTAACTCCTACAGATAGATATAAAACCAAGTGCTCAAATCGGTTGCAACGAATTACATAAACTAGGTGTAGCATAGTGAGAGAAATGAAGCTGGGAATATGAGGGGAAACTTGCTGGCTGCTTAGCCCTCTCATTAGAGGAACATTATAACACATTAATCCTAACAGTATCAACAACAACATAAAAATATATTTGATTACAAAATATATTGCAATAAGCAAGTTATGTATCAATAGCCTAATTAGATATTTCAAGCCTAGAATCTTAAATCAGCTAGATCATAAATAGTTATTAAGCAAATTAATTATGCTTTATTGTAAATCAAGGGTAAGTTGTTAGAGTATCAATCTAATGCGAAATTCTCTACTAATGAATCCTATTAGAATAATATAGATCGTCCATAAACTATCAGTATTTTATAACAAATGATTATTTAGAAAAGCAGAGCAAGCAGCAACGCCAGAAACGGAAGCAATCTCTCTCTTAATTGATAATAATTTACAATTTATTTTATCTCAGATAAAGAAGCAACTCAAACTAGCCTGCTGTGCAGATTAAACCAAGGCAGACGATGTAACGGACTGCTAGCCAGACAGAGGGAGACTTCCTAGTTATAAACAACCAGAGCCTTGCCTTCCCATAGGATGGTTTCAGATCAGCAAGAGAGAAGCAATACGTTCATCTGCCGAGCTATTTAAATACACTTTCACTTATTTTTAATGCGATTATGATATTCCGGTGCAATGAAATCTTAGTAACACAACAATTCAATGGGAAATAATCTCATCTCTAATAACCACAATAGCTAGCAAAATCTTGCTCTAAATCCATAGAATTAAATCCTCCAGCAGCCTTTTTCGATGCTTGTCATGAACTCACTCTCTCAAATCAAATGTCATATCTACTTTCAATTATTTGACCTCAAATAAACACTCATTAAAGTACGAGGCATACAAAGGCGTTTCTTCAACAGAACCTAATTTCAGAGAAGATCACAGAAAATTAGGCATAAGAAGATCAGCAATCACCCTATAAATAAAAAGTTGAGGTTCATGAATAACCATACCAAGCTAAAGCAACCTAGAATAGGCTTTCATTCGGTCAGCCGTTATAAAATCAGGTAGATTAAACTGGTGCTAAATAAAACTCCGATGCAGTTATAGGAGATAGATAATCGTAGCATAGATCTACATCTCTTCAGAATCCGGTAATTACAACGAGGTAACTAAAACCGGGACCTCCTTAAATAAAGAACACCCTAAATTTAGAAGAGGGAAGCAAGGATTTTAGGCTACATTAGGAAATTAACCAAGAATAAGCAGTGAATATAAAGGGCCATCCAAGGAATAAAGGGAAGCTAAATTAATTAGAGCATAAAGATGAATCCTTGAATAAGTAGCCAAAGATATCTTCAAATTCTTCACAGCTCGATTCCTTCCAAGAGCTCAATTTGCTTTAAGATATATCGCCTCAGGCCAGGTAGGGCCAATTGGTGAAAAACTAGCGCGGGTTGATAAATCTGCAAGAGATCCCATCTCTTGCCCTCAATAATCTTATGAAAGAGGAGTTAAATCAATACTAGCTTCCTGATCCCTAAAACAGAGGAATATCTTAAAGCAAGAGGGGAAGCTCGTAGATGCAAAAGCGGTCTGTATCTTAGATACAAGAGCTTAATCATAATAGAGGGGAGGTGAAAGCACTTTTGAATTAGAATGGTAGACCATAAGGAGGATAATCAAGTTATGAAAACAAGCAGTCGGCCAGATCACTTAGTGGTAATCGCCCTTAGACAGCTTTCATTTATAGAAAACTGTGATTCATTCTTTTTTTAAAATTCTATTCAGGAGCAAGTTAAAAGCAAGACCTAAAGTAGAAAAGAATCTCCTCGTCGTGGGTATTTAAATTTAATTAAAATCTTGCGCTAGCATAATCAATATATTTTTGGTAATGACAAAAGTTAGGACGCATTAAATCTGATTTAAGCTCCAAATGAGTCAAAAATACCTTCCCAACAGAACTATTTTAAAATGGCAAAGAGACCAGAGAAGCCAGATAAGTTCATTTAAAACCAGAAGGCCTTGACTCATTTTTAAACAATTGAAGGTGATAATACTCATAGATAGGTGGCCGAAGCTGGAAGTAATTAGGAGGAGAAAGGAAAGAGGAAGAACTAAGAGCAGAAGTTTTTCATCATCAAGCAGATGAATAGTATTTTTTATTCTAGCATATTTTACTTACTGTATGAATAGGAGTAATAGTTAACAGAGGTTAGGAGGAAACAAGGAGAGAGCTGATCGAAGTTAGTCAGGACTTTAAATACCGAAGGTGAGCGATCTCTCAACAATTTAGTAAATTTACAACACTGGCTCTGTCGTTTCTAATTCGCAACCTTCATTTGTAAACTATTTTTAAAACATGAGATCTGCCTCTTCCTTATCTAACAACTAAAGCAAGTATAAGAAGTCTATCGCAAAGAATGAATTGACATCGTAAACTTAAAATGTTGGTAAATTATGGCCAATTTACTTATGTAAATTTAGCAACAGTATTTGAAAAAGCTAAATGGAATAACGATAAACTCAAACCGTGATATAAATGTAGCCCAAAGCCACCTTGACAATGCACAGTCTAACAAGGAGCTGCAGTTTTATACATAGCAATAAAACTCTCAGAGATTTAAGGCCACCTAATAGAATCAGTAACCTTCGAGCACTGAGGATTCTTAACTGCGAACGATAGACAGTTAGTTTCAAAGATAGAGCTATCAATAATCTGCGAGGAGGCAAGGAGGTACACACGTCAAAACAACTGACTAGTATAATACACTCTAAACTTCTTAAATTTACCAATCCGAGACTCCTAATAAAATCTCCCACTCTAATGCAAGATCTCTAGTCAAGAAATATTTCATTTACAAAGTTCTTTCTATTCATTATGTGAAGAAGTAATTCAAAGAAGATTCTCAGCAGTACTCAGTAATAAGTAACAGCAACATAGCTAGCGAGTCAAAGCCAAAGGCAGATATTTCAAGCACTGGAGGATCAAGTAGTCAGTTTTTAAGCAAGCTGAGGATGCGAGGAAACTTAGTAGGAAGAAATTAAAACTATGACCTGGCCCCAAACTAGCATCAGTACCTCTCGGCTAACTAGAGCTCGATGGTGGCAGGTCAGACCTAGATGTCTGCCAATAATGCTCATATTATGAGCAGTAATCATTCATATCAGTCTTACATAAATAACCATGCCTCAAAGACAAGTCAGAGCTAGGGGCTCAAGAACTTTGCTTCTACCTCTGACGAGGGATAGAACAGCTCAGGAAAGTATCTCGTCATGTCTCAACAAAGTCAAATAAATAATAATTATGAAGCAAAGATAAATGTTTAGACTGTGAGGCCTACAAGACTCTTCAATCAATAGAACATCAAGCTATCGCAAATGAAAAACAGTGACTAGGTAGTCATTTAATCTTCTGCCTCATATCAAACGCAATAGCACAACACTAGCTAATCACCTGCTTATCGAAGTGGATTCTCTATTTCAGTGGGAACTTTGAATGGCCAAATGATCCCATATGCTTAGCAAGACCAGTTTGGGAAAAGCTCTTTATCAGCTTTCTAGAATGATATAAAATCTTCATATCCCATGCAGAGTAGTGACTAATCCCCTCTTACTAAAAGACCCAAGGTCATAGTCAGATAAAATAGAGTAGAATAAGTTAGAGCAGATAATAATTTCAAAGAGGAGCCAAGCATAAATTACTTCCGCGAGTTTGAGGAACAACAGTTGTTCTTATCATCGCTATAATATTTTAGTTGGTTTCAAGAAATATGGATTCAAATTTAGTCTAAGGTGGTAATATTAACTAGGAGCCAAACTATTTTAGCTAGAAGCAGCTTACTAGAAATAAAGGATCTCAGTAAATCTAGAACTATCCTTCCTAGGGCTAGTTTAATAAGGATCAAGATCGATTGGCATTCAATAAATAAGTTTTGAAAGTTCAAGGCTAGCATAGAAATGAATTGCCTTCACAAGAGGAGATGCTTCAGCTCATAAAGTTCCAACAGCAGTAGTTAAGGAATCAAGAGTAGTAACTGCAGAGTCTAAAGTATTAAGAGGGTGAAATAGGAGAGAGCGAGGATATTGAAGAGAAGATTT
>JAJKFJ010023884.1:0-48003 GCA_027382625.1 Tetmemena sp. SeJ-2015 | reverse complement strand
ATCATGTAGTTATTTTTGAGTAATTTCGCGTTTGACTTGCATGATTATAAGTATTAATAAAGAAATTAATTATACACAACTTATTTTCACTTTCTTATCATATTATGAGGTCTTGATTCCGAGTTATAATTGATACTCTATTTTTTGTTTGTTTAAATTTTCACTCTTTTAATAAATCCAGGAGGAGCAAGCAAAAAAATTGGAAAAGATCAAATAAGTTTAGGAAAAAAAACTTATAGCTTTTGAAGCCAAAGATTCATTTATAAGTTTAAACTTTTTTAAGAATCTAGGGCGATGACTCCCTGTTTAAGAGGGGAGAAAAGAATTTTAGCATAATTTGTATTCAACCAGACTCCAAATATAATTTTTAAAGTTGAAAGAAGATGAGCTAACAATTTAAAAACCAGAAAGTGCATAAAAAGTGAAAAAAGAGGAGGCAACCTAAAGAAAATAAAAAAGACAAGACTTTAAACAGTTAAGACTTGTTCCACAAAGCGAGCTTGATAAATTTTTAATTTTTAAATAGTAACAGTTAAAATATATTGATTGCTTAGACTAATGCTTGAATGCAAGGTGCGATGATGAATCTGCTCGTAGCTCGAAAGTTAGTAAAAGAAATTCTAAAAATGAAAAAAGATCAAGCTTGAGTAAATCCAGAGAAAGAAGAGTCTAAAATATTTAATTGAGTTTAATTAAGAATTATGGGTGTTATATTTTTTAGAAATTTAATTTTCACGTTTACAACTCATTGATTAAAAAATAGTTGATATGTTATCAATTTATTTTCAATATTTTTGCTTTTATACACACATTTTTTTAGAAAATAAATCTTTCTCGATAAGCTTTAATTTATTACGCAAGTACTGCAAAAGAGATTAAATTTAACAGATAATTAAACAAAAAGAGGTCAGATATAGAAATACAGTAAACAGTAGGATTAAAGGGAATTCAGTGCATCTTGTGGTTGAAGATAGGAATCATACTTTTAATAAATCTATCATGTTTTATGTATTATATACAATTAAATTGGTTTTTTGATTTTTAATTAATTTAATAAGTATTTATTTTTATATTTCTTTAATTAATTTATTTAAGTCTCAAATAAAGCGGAAACTTGCGAAAATACACCTAACTCCAAAAATTTAAAGAAAAATTCTTCAGTTCAACTACAGATAAATCATTACAATATATATAGGAAGTTAAATCAATTATAAATTGTAGATTTATATATTAATTTAAACTGAAAGCTTCGAACCAGAGTTTTAACTTTAACCCATTTGGAAGTTTATAAAGATTCCGCTTTTTAGGATATAAAAAATCTCAATCAAAGAAAATATGATTGAGGTAGATAGGTTTAAATTTGATGACAAAAAAAATCTGAGTAAATTTAGATTTAAAATTGATTTGTTAAATGAAGATGTTCACAATATAATTTAATTTCATTGATTTTCTTTTTATATATTGGCTTCCTTATTCATATTCTAAATTAAGTCTATTTTAATCCATTTAATAAAATATTAATGTTAAGGACTGTTTTATTTTAAAATTTAAAGTCTTTTAAATATCTAAAAGCATATCCTTATTTATATATTAAGCGTATTAAATTTTACAATTTAAATTCATTGAATTTATGACTTATACCATAGCATTTTTAAGGTATTTTATATTTTAATCTACACTTTAAATTTTTTAAGGACAATTTTGTATTTTTTAACACTGCATATATTTTTATTTTTTTAGATAAATACTTTCAAAAGCAAGATGATGAGCAGCAATTAAAAAGAGAATGATAAGCTTTTTTGTCTGAAGTATAATACAGAGCAAAGGATGGCCGAGAAATAAGTCTAGGACTCTTAGTTCACTAGTAATGAGGATTTTGAAAAAAGCGAAAATGGCCTTCCTTCCTCTTTTTAGGCAGCTTTAAAAACAATGATCAAATTAAAGAAGGCCAAAAAACATTTTATTTTTACTATAATTGGCTATTCAATTTAACATAATAAATAAGCAGATAGTACCAAAATTAAAAGTAATGGTAGCCTATCGTAGTCTAGACAAATTTAAGACGCAAAAAATTTAAACTATAAAGTTAGGGGTCTTGTTTAAATCATTTCAAACTTAATTATAATTTAGGTAACTGTAATATAAATAACTTTAATTGCAAATAAATTAAGATCGTAATTCACAGATAGGGAAGAATAATAATTTAAAAAAATCTATTATAAGTTCTATAAATTGAGATTCGTTTTGTTTTAAATATTTTAAACTAATGAACTTAATATTTTAAATCGATATATCAAATAATATATTACCCAAGTTTGCGATTTGATGATTGATTCATAGAGCCCTGATAGAGGCAGTGATCTAGAAGAGCCTATTTCATCTCAAAGTTCGAAAACCTATAAATATAATGATCTGAGTGTCTTTTGCAATCCCACTGTTTATTTCATTTTAATTGTGCCTAATTTTATGTCAGCTTGGTGAGAGATGATTCTGGAAAAATTATCAAAGTTCAATTAAATTTATTTCTTTTTGTAAAGATAATAAATGCAACTATAAATAGTATAAAATGCGATATAAAAATGATTTAATAGTTCGTACCAAGAGTCAATTTTTCCAAATTTAAAATACTAAATAGCACATTGATAATAGAACCATAATATTTTGTTATACCATTATATTTCAGTTGGGCAACTATTTAAATTATTGATGAGCTTAATTCTTCAAAAATAAAGATTTAACTGCAGCGCCAGCTTGGTCTTAAATTTTTATCTTCCTTAGTAGGATAATGGCGGTCATCAATTCTATATCTTTTTATATTCCTTTTTAAATATTGCTCCATTTTAAAATTATTTTACATTGTTTATTTAAAATGCTTTTTTGCAATTGTTTATAAGGAATGCATTTTCTATTTTTAAATTCATCATAAAACTAGGTAGATCATTTTAATTTAAAAATAATTAATTCATTAATTTAATATTGCATATTTGAATTAAGGCTCTAATTTAAATTAAAATTCGCCCCTTATGAGGAAGGGTTGAGAAAATAAGATTATTTAACAGGAGTAGAAGGAATCTAACAGTTCTTGAATTTCAATGATAAGCTTATCGGCTAAGCCAGCATTTAACAAGACTTTGAGATCAACGCACTTATCAAATAAAACAATTTTCATAATTAGCAACCCATTCCTCATCTGGATTTAATTTTATTTTTAACTAAGAGAGAAAATTTAAAAATATAATTATTGCATTTGGTGGATTAGATGTAGGAAAATAAAAGCGTCAGCTAACCAAATAATTGCCTGTTTGAAACTGAGGAATGCGACCTCGCGCAAAATGATATACTACAAGAGTACGACTCAATTTTAGAGATAGGATAAGACAGGCAGCAGAAAACTTAAAGTATTAACAATTCTCGCTAATTAAATATGTCAATAGAGGACAAGATTCTTAGCAAAATCTTTTAAATGTATTTTCAAATAATTTCTTATAATTTCTAAATCCATATAAGTTAGAAAATCGATTAAAGTAAATTATTAAGCTTAAGAAATAAGAGAAGAACTCCTAATTGAAGGAGCGTATATAATTATAAGAAATATATTTATCTTAATTTAAAATAATAGCAAGCCTATATTAAGGTATTGATATAAATAGATAAAGCTTATAATTTCTTTAGAATATTTTGGATCTAAATTATTTTATCATTTCTAATCATCATTCTTATACTATTCTTATCTATGTTATTCTTTTATTAAAATTTTTCTAAATTTTTAAGGTTGAAAGTTCATTTTGAAGCTAACTGATTTATTAATTTATGAATGGAAGTTTGAATATTCAATTTCTTAATTTAAGTTCATAAAAGAAGCTGTCACTTAGTAATATACTATATTTAATAAAGATTATTTGCATTAAAATGAAACGCCAATATCTCTAGTCAGAGAATCCTTCCTGCGAAGAGTACTCTGAAGTCGATTAAGATAATTATCAGGAAATTGACTCTCCTAAAATTTCAAAACCTAATTTAAAAAGACACTGTCAAGGATTCTCAAATCATGTACTGCTGAATAGTTAATCATAAAGAAATGATGAGAAAGAATAATTGAAACTATTCGCAATTGAAGCAAATCTAAATTTACTAAAGTAATAAAATAACTTTTCCCTACCCAAAGAGGAAATCTGCTTCTCTAAGAGACCTAAAATTTAAACTGTCTATACGAAAGTTGACTCTAAGGTTTAGGAGTGTAGTTAATTTAAAAATAAATTTGCAAAGGCAAATCTTTCTAAACTCAAACCCCGCTATTTTATGAAACTTAAGAAACTGAAAAATACAATAGGGGAATATGTAGGCAATAAGTATGTTAGAAGGGAGTCAAATGCTATTATTGAGTATAGTAAAAATACTTAATAGCAAGAGCGCATAACATATAGCAATAATAAGAACACAGAGGAAGAAGCTATTAAAAAAGACCTATTTGAATTTTTGATGAAAGCTTGTGAAAAAGATGAAGATGAGGAAGAAGAAAAAGAAAGCAACGATATTTTCTCTTAAAAAGATCATCTCTCTACCTAATCAAGTGAAAAGAGTTAGGAAGAGAAAAAGAACCCAATTTTAAAAGAGTAAGCACAAAATTAATAGCAAGGACATAGATCTTCATTCCATGCCTATTCTGATATAGATTCAGATGATGAAGAACATGTCAGGTATGAAGTTTTTAAAGATTAAGATGTATTCGGACCTGACCATTTGAGTGAAATGGCTGAAGCATTAAAAGAGGTAAGTAATATTTATGTTTCTTAATAAATTTTATAGATTTAAACGAATGAAGACGACGAAGATGTAGAGAGCAATTCAGAATTAGTTGAACAAGGAATAAATAATTGTCGCGTGGATTTGGGAAACTTCATATCTCAGCTAACCAATGGCTGGTCTTAAAGCCATGATTTCTTTTACCAAAGAGCGACTGAGGAAGAAAGGTAATTATTCGAACAAGTGAAGATTCTCAATTAGAGGAACAGTGGCTAATCAGAAGATAATGATGAATGCCAAATTACGGGAGTAGGAAATGACAGCTTTGATAAATACGTTGAGGAAGGGAATTGCGAGTTTCTATATTAGGCATAATCTGGACTTAAAATAAGGCCAGTATTTGCATCGAACTATAGACGATTTTTCAATTTAGGAGATTTAAAATTTTATCACTCTAACAGAAGCGAATATGAAAACCGATCTAGATCCAATTCAATAGTTGATCTCGTATCTCTCAGCGGAGACGATGAAGATGAATGAGTTTATAAAGAGCAAAAAATATATATTTTAGAGCAAGATAGCTTCATTTATTTAAGTAAAAAATAATAAGTATATAACACACCTCTTTATGTAATTAAATTAGAGAATTTTATCTCAAATGCTAACTTGTTTCCTTTTATTTTTATTGGACAGTAATTTACTAGAATCAATAACATCCACGATATTTTTCCTAACGATAATCTATTTTTCTATTTTTGAATATGAGCTTTTAGAGCAGTTAAGATCTTATTCTTGAATGGAAATTAAGTTGGACTTATTGTTGTTGTCGTTCATTAAAAAATCATTTTTAATATCTGCTCTTAAATCGATATCTAGTGAGTATATTCCCTCCTCACCTATAGAGAAAATAAAAAATGTTAATGCTAATAAAATATTATCTGAAGAAAGTGTCCTTTAATAAATATTATCACTGTGCTTTAAAAAAATTATTCCTCGTGGATGGTCTAAATTCCCTAATCACTCTGACTCTTTATACTTTTTGGGCTTGCCCTTTGACAGTTTTCTTGGATTCTTATGCTCATAGATAGACTCTCTTCCAGCTCGACCTCATTTTGCTAAAATTTACTCTTCTGAAATATTTTCTTCTTTCTATATAAATAAGTACATTTTGATGTTTGTTTTTAAATACGGAATAATTCTAGTGGAGCCAACACGTATCATTTTATCATCATTCATATTTTGAAGGTAATCATTATCTGCTGAAATAGATTATGACTCCTTCTTTATAAAAGTATGAAAATAAATTATTCTAACGCATTTTTTATCATATAAAAATTCTTAAGTGGAAATAATGTTTGAGATTTCAGGGTGTTTTCAGTACTCTGCATCCCTACTACTTGGAAAACTTCAGATTACGAAATACTTAAATAAAATTTTTTAAATATTCTTAGTAAAACTTGACTATTTACTTTTTCGATTTTCCTTAATTTCTGTAGACAATCTGCAAAAATAAAAAATGATAAATGCTTTAAGACTTTGCTTGATGCTTCTTCTTTCTCGATTCTCTACTTATATTTAAAATTTAATCAAAGAATAAATTATTTTAAGCTTGAGTCAGGAGTAAATATTTCTAATTTAATGCTCTAATGAATAAAGTAAGGTGAACCACTTTCTCTAAATCATTACTTTTCAAATCAAAGATTTCCCTTCCTTAGTAATGGCTTCGATTTAAAATATAAGCATTATCTTAAATAGATCGATTCCCT
This sequence comes from Tetmemena sp. SeJ-2015, assembly GCA_027382625.1. Taxonomy (NCBI): domain Eukaryota; phylum Ciliophora; class Spirotrichea; order Sporadotrichida; family Oxytrichidae; genus Tetmemena; species Tetmemena sp. SeJ-2015. The sequence continues at coordinate 41,494 of JAJKFJ010023884.1, read as the reverse complement.
TTCTTACTTTACTTCTAGATTAGGATTACTTCCTTCTAAATGTGATTTTAATGTCCAGTAATTTAAAGGAGCTGCATAGACCTCTAGCTTTTTCTATGAGCCTCTCTCTTTCTAGGCATGGAATAATCAATAAAAGTTATTAATTATGCAGATAATAATCAGATTTTAGTGGCTTAATGTTTTCTTCACGGTAATTAAGTTTTGAAGATAAGATATTGATTAAACACATAATGAATAAGATTAACTTGATTTCTCTAGAGATAAACTTCCAGCTCCTTTGGCTTTTTATTAACTTTTACTTAATGGAGACTTAGATTCTACCTATCTGTACTTCTGATCCTCAATTAGATAGAGATGTTAAATATTCATGCAAAGACTTAAATCAAGTTTTAATGTTATTTAAATAGATAGTTGTGATTTTCTTCTCTTTATAGTTGAATTGCACTATATCCTTTTGCAGATGGCTTAAGAAAATGTTAGCTCTCACTCCTCTTTTAATCTATTATGTGTTTCCTTTGCTTATATTAGATTTGTTCGCCCTAGAAAAAATAATTTTAAGATTTGAAATATTAATTTTACTTGGTTGCTGCTGATTGTAGATTAGAACGGCTTAACTTGGGAGCTGGATGCTTAGAGCAAAGAAGCATTTAGCCTCCCAGTCATTAAATTTTGAGTTATCAGTCTTTCCGACTTTCGAACATCATAAAAACCATATTAACTATAATAGAACTAAAAGGAGATAGAAAATAAATTGCATCAACGCTTCTTTCAGGATTTGCTCTCTTGGATGCTCCTCTTTCTGGAGGACATTTGCTTTAGCAATTTATTCTTGAATTAGTCTAGAAGAAGTAATGAGTCTCGTTATACGCATTTAATATTCTTACTTGCTGAAGATAATACTTTGCAATTTGTCAAAAATAAGGATAAAAACTATGATTTGTAATGAAAAATAATTAAAAGCAATGAATCTATCATTTTATGACTTCATGAGACTCCATCTTTCTCTAAAGCAGCTCATGAACTCATCTTCGAGGCATTCTTATGCAGTAGGCCTTTTTTCTGGATTCTTGCTTAACATTTTTGAGAGTAATTCTAAATTCTCTAATGGCAGACAAGCTTGAGCTAATTAAATAAAAATTAAAATTCTATGTCCTTCTTCACATCACAGTTCTTAAATTAATATAATTTTAAATAAATTAAATTCTTGATATTTCTTTTAAGTAGCATTAAAAAATATTAAACTTGAGTATGATTTTTATAAATTCAATTTAAGATAATTGTTCTTGTTTAGATTTAACACGAGCATGAAATCTTTTCCCTTAAACAGCTGTAATCCAGTAAGCAAATTAAATTTATTGAATACTAGCTTAAAATAGAGCATAGAATATGAAAAATTATTATAAATTGTAGAGTACCACGCCAGCACTGAATATGTCTGACTTAAAGGTTGCTCTTTCACCTCTCAATACCTCAGGAGCAGTGTAGCCTGGAGTCCCGCATTTATGTGAAGAACTGATGTAGTCCTCGGCCAAACATGCAATTCCAAAATCTGAAATCTTAATTTCCACACCCTAAATAGTCCGATTTACTAGAATCTTCATCAAATAATTATTGTTTACACATTTTATAGAATATTGTCGGGCTTAATATCTCTGTGTATAAATCCTCTCTTGTGAATAAAGTCCAGGCCACAAAGCAGTTGGAACATTATTTCGCGAGTGTCTAGATTGCCTAAGCCTCTTCTTATTTTTATGTAATTCATTAAGTTTCCATCTTCACAAAGTTCCATCACAATCTGAAGACTCGATCTCCCTCCATTATAAATAATTTTTAAACATTGGTATTTATAAAAACACTATAAGATCAACTAGTGAACAATTTTCTTATTAATATAATATTTATCATCAATCATAAATCAAATAATATTTTAATTTTGTTTTTCCATTAAAATTGATTTCGCTTTTGGAGAACTCATTTGGGCTTTTGGATCTAGATGAGATCACAGCAGCAACAGGTGACCTCGATTGCTTTTTTAAAGTTTGAGTGAGATAGCACTCTTTCAATTGCAGGACACCTTTGCCTCCTTTGAGCTCCTGCTGTATTTGAACTTATAAAGTTTATAGTAAAATAAATTATTTTTCACTTCAGCCATGATCTTCTGTATAAATCTATTGCAAAGAATTTCTAAAATTAAAAGATCTGATGTACTATTGTAGATTAAAATAGAAATTTTATTTTTGTAATTCTATCAAAGAGAAGTGCTATTGAAATTTAAAGACTTTCTTTTCCAAGAAGAGGAAATTAATTTAAAAGTAATTTGAATATAAAATTACTCAAAATTTACTAAATTAATTCCTATTGTCCAATAATTCCTCATTAAATTAAATATTCAAAGGAATTTGTCAAAGTTAAATAGTTCATGGGTGGAGTATTGCAAATCTAAATTTATAGAAATTGCATTGCCATTATTTTTTATTACGAAATAGAGATAAGATTTGACAGCAATTTATTTTTCTTTAGCCTAAGGGTTGAGGGAATAGTATAAATATGAAAGATAAATTATTTGAAAAGTATAAATCAACCAAGGCTTATGACCCTCTCCCTAAATTCCTAATCCTTTGATACTTTGAGTCTTGTATTAATTCATTTTCTCAATCATTATTTAAAAGGAAAGTATTTCATTTCCGTGAAATTATAAAAATAAGAGTCTAGAGTTGGATAGACGATAAAAGAGTGTTCCATTATTGCAATCTTAAGTTCACTGTTTTGATCCATTTCATCTTAAATAAATAAATATTTTAATTATTATTCATCAGCTACTATGTTATTCAAATTCAATAAAATATTATTTTTACAAATTTATGGTAAGCAAGTAAACTTAAAATTGCATTGAATTTAAGTATTTGAATGAAGTAATTGCTTTCTGGAGTCTCAAAAAGCTAAATTATTTCTAAATAGATAAAAGCTGAAATTTGATTTACCCTTAGGATATATTTTGGCAGGGATCTTAGACTGGGGCAAATACCTTTACGAAAAGCTTTTACAAATGAATCCATCGAATGATATAAATAATTTGATTAGACTTACAATTATTTATATGACAACCTTACGAGATGAATTTTGCCTCTGAGTGCCTTATGCTCCAGTATCGATGTCCATCTATTGGTAAGCCCTTAGTATGATAAATTTAATTGATTAAAGAAATTATTAGAATCTATCACAAAATGTTAATTAATTTAAATAGCTCCAATATTTTATATCCTATATTGAATGATGTAGCTTCCAAAGCAGGATAGATGTACATCATTTTGGCAAGAAAATATTTATGTCTTAAGGTCTAAAATTTTGCCATCTCGCTCGAAGAAAACTGTACACGCCCTGTATTCCAAGTTATTATAGTTAATACCCAACTACCTAAGATAATTATCTAAAATATTTTTAAATATTTTCTTGTGTATAAGATAATCAGGCTCTTCCTTCAATAAAAATGTCATTTTACTCTCTCTTTGCTTTTATTTTGAATATTTTTGCTTATTTTATAAATCTAGTTATTTTATAGACCCGAGTTATGAGTTATGAGTTGGAGCTAGTTTTATTGAATAATCTTCGAAAAGAGTGTTTATAAATTAGATTATTGAGACACGGGTGGTGAGTACTTATAAAGTAGCTCTAATTATAATTATTATTGGCCTGAGAGCACTCAATTTATTAAAGTGTGTTAAAATAAAAGATTTATAAAATTAATAAGGGACGATAGGAAAATAAATAATTATTATCTTTAAATTTTGAATTCATAAAATTTATATTTATTTTTTAAAGTGAAGCCAATAATTATCAGATTAGGAACTAGCTTATTATTTAATTTAAATTATTTGTGGCTAAGTTATTTAAGGTTCACTGTTTTATTTAAAAGTCACTTTTTTCATTTGCACAAACGCGCTCTTCCTTTTTTTCTTATGATTGAGTATAATTTTGATTTTTCAGGGAAATTTAACTCCTTTTATATGCCTCAACTCTTGCTTATTATTCTTAATCTCTGCAAGTAGAAATGAATATTCCAAAAATAGAGGGAGAGAAAAATTTTAGGAATGTAATGAGGTATGAAATCGAGAAAAGAGGTGCATTAGTTTTTGTTATACTCACTATTCCTATTATAAAATAAACAATACTTATTCATTTATTAATTATGGGCAGGCATATTCTCCAAATTTAGTGTCGCTACAAAATTTAAACCTAATGCCTATCTAATTATATATAACCCAAATTTTAAATCCTATACTCACACTAAAGGCATATAGTTTTCACAAAGCAAGAGAAAAAAATTTAAAATTAAAAATATATTTTTAAAATGGATGCTTCATTAATTAAGTTGAGAATATAATTAAATTCGAAGATTTTTTTTGAAAATTCTTAGAGTGTTGCAACTCCACGGCTGTTATTATAATTGCTTTGACTCTTATCTGTTTCTAAGCTATATAAAGAAAAATAAATGAGTTTAATCTTTAAGCTTTTGCAAAGCTCTATGTATATATGATGATTTCTTTCATCATATTTTTTAATTTAGAAATGCTTTATATTTAGAACGTTCACTGATGAATAGTATTTAGTTTTTTTCTTGCTCTATCACATCATGCAAAATAAATCTAAATTCAGATTCTCATACTCCATTCATTATTTCCATTTGAATTAATAATATAATTCACTAGTCATTTAAATCTTTAGCTTTAATAAGATGTGAACCTTTATAGTATTATAAATGGAGGACAATCTAATCAACCTCTAAGAACTCTCATAAATTACAAATAAAGACTAGATTTTTAAAATTCAGAGCTCTCTTTAAGAATTAAAATAAGTTATCCACCTACGAGGTGATTTTTATCATGAAAATAGAAAAATAATTTAACTTTTTAATATAACTAATCATTCATTTATGGATTCAAAAATTATAATCTTTCATATTTTTTCTTCCTTAAAATGCTGTTCTCATTACCTGCAATTCAAAATATAAATACAGATAAGAAATAAACAAAATTTTCTATTTTCCTTTCTCAAAATTAATCAAACATACCTCGGCTATTAAATAAACAAATTCAATTTTTGAGGAAAAAATCAGATATGAGTTTTAATTACTTTGTTCAAAAATAATTATAATTTAGTTTAGCATTTACCATAGTAATGATAAAATAATACTTATTATTTAAAAATATTTTTATCCTATTTAAAAATAATTAATTCTGATAAAAATTCAGCAATAGAGGCGGAATTCCCAAATAAATTTTAATAACTTTAACATATCAAGCAGTCGAAGTAGCAGCAGGTGTTCAACTCATGGGCTCTTTAAATTTAAACTTCACTAAACCAAACTATTTATATTTTAAATGCTCTTCATCCTGGTTCACTTGATCTGCTTCTTAATTTGAATTATCAGTATTGCTCAATAGTGGTGGCTGCTGAACTGGAATTGGAATGACTCCCTAACTTTCTAGATACCTTTTCATTCTTGGATCTTGAGATAAAAACGAAAAAAATTATAGCCAAAAAAATATGAGTGTGAAAATTTAAGTAAAACTCCACAAATGGGTTGGGTGTGTCCTTAGAAATGGAGAGGTTTAGATTGCTAAGAGCCACAGTTTTCATCCTATCCTTATTGTGCTTCACCACAGCTGGTCTGTAGCCTTTGTTCTTGGGCTCCTACCTCTTCATTACAAGGTCTGGCAAGAAGGGATCCACTAGCTTTCCATAGAGGATGCTGAACAGCAGCCAGTGATAGTCCACAACCAATTTCTCAGGCATCTTCTCCACACTCATATTGAAATCATTGCTCTCATCCAAGCACTCAAGTTTCTCCTTTATCAGAATAATAAATTAGCACTATAAGATTGCTAATGATTTAATCGCTTTATCTTATTATACTCAGCGGTTTTATGCCCTTTACCCAAGGAAACCACCCTCTAGATTTGAAGAGTGGGCTCTATCTTATTCTCTTCAAAGGGGTCTTCGTCAAAGTTAGTTTAAGGGGGTACTTTGTAGCGCTGATTTGACTGCTTGAGCATGACTCCTCCACAAGTTTGTATGAAGGACTTGATTTAAAGGCTCTCCTCCTAGATAAAGTTGGCACTCAAGATCTCAAAGTGAAGTCCCTTGAACAAGGAAGTGGTGTCGTTCATTTTGCGCATGTACTACTCAAATGAATGATCTCTCAGTGTGATGTTATCGCTGCTCAAGAGCTACTCAATCCACTCATAGCTCACGATCGGAACCTAATAGACCAATTTAGAAATTTAGAAGCACATTTAAGTTTATATGATGAAGAAGAAGTACTTACGTTGTTGATCAAGGCATGGAGCACTTTCATAATATAGTATTTGAATTGGAACTAAATTAAACTTTGCTGGTGAGAGGGAGTACTTTGTGAGATTGAACAACCAAAACAGAAATTCATTTACAGTAAAACAAGAATACTAAAATTCTGAAGAGGTTTCCTAATTCTGAATTAATAAGAAAATCTCATTCTTACTTAGATCCCATGAGCTTGGAATTTAAATGATCCCCATCTTCCTTTTCTCATGATAAGTATCCCACTTTTGATTAGCAGACTTCACACTCTTGCGCTTCTCTTTTATCTAAATGCGGAGTTAACTCCTCTCTTGCACTTGGCGAGGTTCCTATCTGCCCACCTACATAAACTTCTCCTCCTTTTAGATGACTCTGAAATGCTTGCCAGACTTCTTAGCAAACTCATTTACCATCACCTAATTAAGTAAGGACTACTTGAAATAATTGGTGAATGTTGTTGAGTGTAACCTAATGGTTGAGAGGGATCCTGGAAAGATAGAGGTCTATGAAGGGGAAATCTTCGCTGAATGTGTAAGTCTTGGCCTAGATAGCTCTCACCTCTTGCTGGTACATCCTTCTGTGTACCGAGGACATATCAAATTCTTGAGCTGGTGCTGCTTTTTACTCATCGTTTCTCTTTTTCAACTTGTTAGCCTTCTGCTCTTGTGGGATAGTTATTCTCAAATATTTACATGTTTCTTTATTTTTAAATCCTCATTTTTGATAAATATTTTCTTTAATTTTGTACTTATTTAAAAATGGAACAACGAAAGATAAGTGAATTCATACGTTCTTATTTTTCCATTCCCGAAATTTATGAACACTTGAAAATTTGTAAAATTGATAACAAAAAAAGAGTGGAAAGAATCTCTAATTTAAGGATATAATTTTTTCATTTTCAATATCTATACAAACCTTTTTTTGAATTTATTTTGAGCAATATATAAATTTATAATCGTTCATATTCTAAAATAGATTTTGAAGAGTAAAAGAAATAAGTTTGTTGATTTTAAGTTATTGGTGCCTTGTTCTCTTCAAGGACATCTTCAAAAATGTGATCAAGTTCACCATTCAAACCTCTTCTTCTCTTCTTATTAATCCTTGTACCCACAGATTAATCAAGAAAATAACTATCAATTATTTTACTTTGGATTTATCCTCAGTCCAAATTTATACTTATTATTTAAATTGAAGTCTACTTGCTGGCTTCCTCAACAGCAGGTCTCTCTTTGATCTCCTCTAGTCTCTAGGTTTTGTTTCTTTGAGTAGTCTTAGCCTACTTCTTCAGGTTACTTTACTTAATTGCATCACTTGCAGTCAGCTCATTTGAGTTACTTCTATCTTTAAATATGTATTTTGCACATATAAAGAGTTATTTGTATTGTTAGAAGTATTAAAAAAGGAAGTTAACAGAAAAGGCAATTCGGACCTAAATATAGAGCATAAACTGTTATTGCTGGTGAGAAGGATATATCAGAAAGTGTTGTGAATAAGCAAAATAGGGGTACTTAGATTTTTTGAACTTAGAGACGTGCAAAAAAATGGCAGATCCCATTTTGGAGCTCAATCACAAGAAATTAGCACTCCTTCTTTTCTGGTTGAGTGCGCAAAATAAATAATGATAGCAGTTCAAAACTTTAAAAATGGTTGCTTTTAAAATTATTAAAAGTCTATGAATATCCTAGCTGATGCCTCTGGCAGTAAGTCTAGTTTGGACTCGACGATTGTCTATTTTTAAAATCATATTACTTTTAGGGGATGCCTAAAACCCTATTATCTGTAAGTCTGACCAGTAGGCATGCCTTGGTTTTTGGCTATACTTGATGAGTTTATTTAATCTTGTCATTGCCCACCAGATGAAAGAGATTTCAGGTAAGAGTGGACGGGAGATAAAGCATGACCAAGGCCCACTTTCACTTTTGATGTTTTCCTGTAACACACAGTATGAAGAAACATGTCACGTACTGAGAATAGTACCCGCATAATCCTTTTGCAAGATACATATGGATTTTAATTTATGTACTCAGTAGTAATAACTCCTTATAAATTCTTAATTCTAATATCGTTAGAGGCTACGTTTAAGAAAGTAGTTGCTGATTTATAGCCTGCTTTATATCGATCTCCTCTGGATCTTCCTGGCAGCCTAGAGTTTGCGAAAGCATTTTAATTTGCTTACTAGAGTCTCAAGTTCATTTAGAAAATACGACACTCATCTAATACATCATTAATCATCCTCTCACTACTAGTACTTGATGTATTAATTTATCCCATTCAAATACTTCTATTTAAATGAGATGCATCTCTTGATGATCCAATCTTTTGCAAGGTCTTAGCTCTCTTTTTCTCAGAAGCCTTTGCTGAAGAGTTCTTCATTTCCATCTCATCCTCACTCACTCGATTCAACTGATTTGCATCCTTAGACTTAGCTCTCTGCTCAAGAAGCTTCATCTTCGCAGCCAAAGGATCAAAGCGAGGGAACCTATCAGGGATCTAAGTCAAGAGGCAACTATTCTAGTGCACGCCTTTGAACAAGTCAAGTAACTTTTCAAATTTCTTGATCTCTTTCTTCTCCTGCCTGTGTGTGAACTCTAGCTTGCACTCATTATAATCGGTAACAAAATTTAAATGAGTTCACTCAGAGCAGCGAGGGTTCTTTCCCGCCATCTTTTAGCTGCCGATCTGTCTGTTGAGGCAGTCCTTACAAAAAGCGTGACCACAGAACAAGAACTGAGGCCTAGTGAACATGTTCTTGCAGATAGGACACTTCAACTCATCGCGAATCTCCATACTTAACTTTAAATGACTTAACACATTGACTTATAATCTTCTCATAGACATCTTAGGGAATGTAGACGCCAGAGCGATCAGCAGGCATTGAACTTCTTTGGCTTTGTTACTCAGGAGACTATGGCCCTAAGATTTCTTCTATACGCATGGATTATGTAGCAGGCTGACTCTTTCTCTCCTCCTTTGCTAGGGACTGTCTCTTGCTGTGTGGCGCAGAAATGCTAGGAGTAGGTTAATCACCCATGTAGATGTTATTTTTGATGAAAATCTCCGCTTCCACATTCAGATTCCGATAACTTACGACTCCATTCTGATTGGAAGCATCGATCTAGCAATTGCCGCTCTCATCAATGTTACTTGAAACTCTGATTTTGAAGCCCTCAGCCTCCCCAGGTTTTCCAAGGATTTTCATTACCTCAGAGGTGTTGCGCGCATTTTAATTTTAAAAGAGAAAGAGATCTAACTTAATTTTAGAAGTTAGCGATTTGATTAGTCAAACTGGGTTAAAAGTTGCTCTAAAGTGCGGGACTCTTTGTCTGACTAACATCCATATCCTCATCGCCATCATCAAAGGCGCTTCTCTCAATCTCACTCTCATCTTATATTCATAATTAAAAATCCAAATTTAAAATTAAAACTCATTGATCATTTACTCTATAATTTCATTATCAAATTTACAGAATTATTTAAATCAAAAGATTAATCTATACCTTAGATCTATTTTATAAAATACTATGATATCGAATTAAATTGTATACTCATTCGGTGTTCAGAATTTAATTTTATAACATCTTAATTAGGACTTTCCTAATGAAATGATAAATAAAACCTATCACTTTGCACTTTTTATATCTTTAATAAGTTTTATTTAAATTAAAATGGATAAAATTATTTATTTTGATTAAGCATCTTGTCGAATAGGAGATTAAGGGGTTGCTTATGAAAAAAGAGACAAGTTGCCAAGAGCTTATTCTATAGCAGAAGACTCGACAGTTGATTAGTTCTGGTGTTGCTGAACGATCTCACTTAAGTTCTAAGGAGTAGGCTTCATCCCTCTGGTCAAGTTAAGAGCTATATCAAGGCCATGATTATACACTATAGTTAAAAAAGGGGATTAAATTTGAAAGACCTTAGTCCATAGCCTTGACATAATTCTCCTAAGCTTGATCAAGAGCCTTCTTCAAGGCGTTTATTGTAGCAAGAGCGATAATCCTTGACTACTCTCGACTGTTTGCTTCATCACAAGATGGCATGTTGAAATTTAATTAAATATAAAAGCCAAAAGATCGACTTACTATATTTTTTTAGTTGAAATGATTTTCCTTCAAAGGAATGGTGTGGTTTAGCAGCTCCACTTCAGCCTGCTTTTCCTCCTCTTGTGGCTTTATTTGAGACACTGAAGGTTGAAACTTTGCCTGTTGGAAGGCCTTTTCTGATCCTTGTTCATAATTTTGTTCTGTGCGATTCTTACCGACTGTCATCACAGGCTTGAAAGCAGATCCATTTGAACTCCCAATCTTGAACTATTTCTAGGCTTCGTTGCGTCTGTAATAGTTTAAGCCACTGCTGTTGTTGAATAAGTTTTCATTTCTATGAAAGGGTTCTTCATGCTACGACTATAGATTCAGAGAACTCTAACTCGTAGTGCAATTTAGTTGAGGCTGGTTTGTCTGCATTTCAAATTTAATTTAATAATTCTGGTAAAATTTTATGGTTAATTCTCTATCTCTCTCACTTTAGTCACTCACTAAACTTAATTCAAATTCAAATTTAAATTCCCTCTCTCAAACTCACTCACATTTTCACTCACTCACTATTCTATTCTATTCTGGATTAGAATTGCATTTGATTTGCTGAGTAAAATAAGTGAATGGATAAATACGTGTAAGTAGTTCTACTCTTCACACTTATTAAAGGGCTTTATAAAATTTGCGGTATTAAATTATTCATCAATCGCACATTAAAATTGAGGATATAAATTAATAATTGTCAAGATATGATTATAACTTACATTTAGAAGGGGTAAGGATGGACAGTAAGTTTATATTATTACGCTCCTCATTATATAGTTAATTAAGTAAATAATTTAATAAATATACCTATTACTCATTCTCACCTCTCAAAGCAGAACTTTAATAACTACAAGTCTATTACTAAAATTTTAATCATTGAGGAAAATATTTTGTTATGAAAATTTTGGAAATTCTTCACTGAAAACTTCTTTGTCTTATTATTAATAACCGATTTAGAAATTCAAGATTTTATATTTAATCAAAAAATTATAAAAGTTTCGCTTTGATAATATAATATATTCTCTCTCTCTTTATTTTATGAATTTAAAATAAAAATTAGAATTTTCAAGCACATTTGTTGCAAAAACACAAAAACGTCGCGATCTAAAATTAAAAATTAGTTCCTTCTAAATTCATCATCTACATTTTATTTTCATTAAAAGACATGAATCATCTATATAGTATTTTAACTTATAAAATTAAATTCTCTCTTGATTGATCTCGTGTGATATTAATCAAAGTTAAAATTATGAACGATCCTCTACAATATATATTTATTTTTTCCCCATGAGGAGTCTTGGACCCCGAGCTTTTTAAAGATGAGAGATGTAGAGCTGGACTTGACGAGTAGCCCCTTCGACCTGGAGAGAGGGCAATCTCCTAGCCAGCCCTTTATTGACTTACACATTATAATAAATGCTATTCACAGCTGATTTATTTAAAACTTAGAGCTTTAAAATATAGAACCTGCATAAAAAGATTTACTCATACTTATTATTCACACTTAAATTTAAGAAGGCTCGAAAGAACAAACATTTGAGAAGGTAAAAACCTCCAACTATCATTTAGCATCATGAGTGGAAGATGGAGTTCAAAATGACGTGAACAGTCGCCACCCCTCTACTTAGTCTAAAATTTAATCATTCCCACAAACATATACACACACACACTTTCATTATTATTCCTTCTCTTAAGAAGTTTGGTTCTCAATTATATTTTTTAAACATAACATCCCACCGTCCAGATTTTAAATTAACACTAGCAAAACATCTCTGACATAGCAAATTATCATTTTTAATGTAAAAATAATTGAAATTCTTTGGTACCACCTGCCAGGAAAAGAAGTTGGCTTAATTTAGAGTTTTAGAATACGCAACTTGAATCACAATTTACATAATACTTCTTCTCTTCAAAGATTAAATTTTTAGTTGAAAATCTTTTTTATTCTCACGAACTGAGCCTTTGAGAAGGGTCTTTTTAGTAGCTACTATATTAGTAAATGGGTACGGATTAGTGAACATAGCTCTGTAGAGTAACTTGAATAATTTAGAACTCAGTCCCACTATTTCCATTATCCCAATACTCTTTCTCGCTTTCTGCATCGATAATATAAAATCCACATGCTTAATTAAATTGATCGTGCTGCATATTCTTTGCTAAAGATTCTAGAAATTACTTCGGCTATATGGGAATATCACTCGAGCTATGGTGGTTGTGGCCATGTGTGAATTTAACGTAAACTTCATTCAATTTAGCACAAATGAGCTGGTGGGCGTTGGGCTTATCTTAGTTATGATATCGTGCTCACTTGTTAGCCACTAACACCAAAATGCGCTCTTTTTAGTGGGGGAGGTCATTTACACTCACTTGAGACTCAATCCCTGGCACATCAATGGACTTTAGAAAATAATTTAATACTACTCATTTTCATTAATTCTACTTTAAATATCTTTCTAATTATGTGGTCAGCCATATTTACATTCCACTTAGTGCTCTTTTATTCTTATAATGAGTAAGGAAAGTTTTATTTGTGTAAATATTCTTCATGTTTAGCAGGGCTATTCAAGTGGGGGAACGATAAGCATTCACTTAAAAATATAACCAAAACTAAAATGACCACCTCCTCAACATTCTAGTCAGAAATAGCTAAGAGGATAGATAAAATGAAGATTTTATCTTTTTGGTTTAAGGGTGTGAGCATATTTCAGAACCAGCAAATTATTTTTGGCAACTCCAAGCTTCTAGAGATCTTTAGCTTAGTATAATAATTATAAGTTTTAATTTAATTCTATGTAGTAGCTTGAATGGGGCTGATGAATGGGACAAAAATGTCTTAAAATACTTTTAAAATATATCTTGCATTATATGTTGAAAACTTGGAAAAAGGATTCAAGAGAGCTTTCTCGATTTAAATTCTCTAATAAATAAATATCACATATGTATGCATGTATCTCAGGTCAAGTACATACAAATAAAATATGAGATCTAGAAGTAAAAGCCTCAAGGACTAAAATATTTTTCCATCCATTTCAATTTATATTTAAGACCTTAATCCTCTGTTCAAACATAAAAGCGAGGCTCATGCATTAGAAAAGACTCAAATCAATATTTGTGAATGGTAATTTTTATAAGCAATTTAAATCGACCTGGAGCAGATCAGGAGAAGGAACACGAGGAATCACTCCTCATTCGATTCTAATCCCCTAGCCAATGGAAAACAAATAAGTCTTTGGGATTTCATTATAAAATAGCATCTATTCCTTATTTCTAGGTTAAAATTTCATAAAATCATATTCAGAGTCTCCACTCCCAGATTAAATAAAGCAGGAAGATAATCCACATCTAGTTTTTTAAATCAGCAAGAAGTTAGAATTGTAATTGATTTCCTTTATCCCAATTATGATTTAAGTTGAGTGACTAGTCTCAAGAGATTGAAGTGTACCTTTCGAAGGTAATACTTGGTGAGGAAGAATTTATCATAGTGAAGGTCATAGACGTGTCCCTCTGGACAGCCCTCGAGATTCAAAAGAACATTACTAAATTTAAGACTATCGCATTTATAAAAATAAATGTACACAATAATAGTTTCAGAGTTTTTTCCTTAGTTATCTTATTTTTAATTTTCTCAGGCGGCTCATGAATTTAGGAACCCACTGAACGCCATAATTAATTCATTGGAATTGCTGGGCGGAACTTAATCAGAGCTGCAGCTGGAAGACAACAGCTTTTTCCAAACAGCTCTGAATAGCGCTAATTTCATGCTCCACCTTACCAATCCACAATTATTGTTAAAAATGTGAGATTAAATAATTTCTATATCTAATATTGAATGACATTTTGGACTATAGCCAGTTAGAGTCTACAAATAAGACTATATCATTAGTATGAGAGTTGTATTTAAGTTTGAGGAGTCTTAAAAATTGCTGGTGAATACTGAGAGTGTGTCAATAAGGGAGATCTTTGAAGACTGTATTGAGATAATGAAGTTCAAAGCTCAATTGAAGGGTTTGAAACTCACGAGAGATATCGACCACGAATTTCCAGATAAGATCGACATAGACAAGAACAGACTCAAGTAAATCATCACAAATCTTCTTTCGAATGCGAAATAATGATTATAAAGAGGTGAATTAAATTTATTGATGCGATTAAGTATACTAACACCGGTTTCGTGACTTTGAGGGCTTATAAGAAAAATCAAGAGCAGCAACTTTGTATTGAAGTTGAAGATTCTGGTGTTGGTATCGACAAGTCCTTATAATAAATATTATATATGAAATGAAAAAGTCTTGTCTTTATTAATTTTCCTGTTAAGAGTCTCTGTTCTAAGCCTTCACTAAGATTACTAAGAATAGGTCAATGAATAAGGAGGGCTGCGGTTTGGGGTTGACCATTTGCAAGCAGCTCGCAGGAGCCCTTGGTGGAGAGATAAAGGTTTTCTCTGAGGTGGATCTAGGATCCAAGTTTACGCTTGTTTTGCCCATCAAAAAGTACCAACTACACCTCTTCTCTTCCAGTTTCAATTTAAAAAATACAAAGACCACTTCCTATAAAATAATTTGCTTTTATTCCATACTTTTTAATTTCTAATTTAATTTTCAAAATCTTTATTCTTGAAGCATATCCTTTCTATATGTTCTTATTATTATATCCTAGCCAATGAGTTTGATGAAAACTAAGAAGTACAAGAGTTTGGTGTACAGCAGACGTCGGAGAGACAACCTAATTAAGAAGCAGAGTTAAAAGAGTTCTAATAACAGCCAGGAGTAGAGAAGCAGCTCCAATGGACTGGAGTCTATCTTCCAACTCTCAAATAAATTTCTTCCTAATAATTCATCAATGATTTTCTATTGTAGAAATAAGAAAGTGAGCTCCAAAAAGCTAAGCAACAATAAACTGAGAAATTCTTCCAGGAATCGCAGAATAATTGGATGCTATTTTATTACAATAAAAGAGATTTTTATAATAATAATTATAGACTAGAAGCAAAGCATAAAAAATTTGAAGAGGATGAGTAAATTCAATCGGATCAATAACAATAACAACGATGGAAACAAGAAGAGTCTATTTGCAAAGACCATGGAACAAAGTAAAAAGCAGCAGACTGAGAATCCGCTTGCTGATGAAATAAATTAAAACAACAGTGGGAACATAGTCGCTCCCACTACAAATATTGGACAGCAGATAAATTACTACAATATTTAGAAGCTCTCAGTAAGGTACCTACTCCCTAATTAATAAATGCATAATATTTCTAACTTATCGTTTACTATTGTTATTTATTAAGAGAGTGGATTGATTAAGCCCTAAATAGATAACCAAGCAATTATTAACCAACTGATCACTTTCCCTGATATCAGTTTATTTATTTGCTTTTATATTTCTTTTAGTAACACCTCGGTTTCAAGCTTAAGCATTAATTTGGAGTTTGAATGCGATTGCCCAAAGGTATTGATAGCAGATGACGATCCCTTCAACTGTATAGCTTTAGAAGGGATGCTAAGACTTCATATCATCATTTATCACTCCTTCTTTCTTTATTTTCGCTAAGCTAGTAAGGTTTTAAAAATATTGACAAAGCCTATGAGGGGAGGTCAGCACTGTAAAAGTTTGAATAGAACTTCACTAACTCTGGTAAAATGAAATGCTACTCGAATAACCACCAGCCATACAGACTTGTCATTCTTGATAATCAAATGCCACTCATGAATGGAATCTAAGTTGCCAAAGCCATTAGAGCCTTCATAAATTATTATCGTATTTTTATAAGTGAAGATAATAAATGAAAGATTATAATAACGCCATATCTTTTATTAAGTTATTTATCAATAAATATTGGGAAAATATTTCAACTTATAATTAATTTAAATAAATCGGAGTGAATAGAGTTAGAAAGTAGTGCATATTCCCAAAATAGCTCTTGCAACTGGAAGCGAAAATATTCAAGAGGAAATAGATTCTGAGGAGGGCGATGACACAAATAGCATTTTCGATAAAGTCAAATAAAAATAATTATATCTATGTTGATATATTAATTTGGTCATAATTAAGCCGATTTCTATTAAGCAACTCAGAAATTTCATTAAGTGATGATCTGTTGCTACTATAAATAAAATTTCAAAGTTATAAACTCCTATCAATATAAGAAAATGATTTTAAGTTTAGTATTTACAAAATTATCACTTTTTATTTTTATGGAATTATATATTCTTATTAAAAATAACCTCAATAAACATTTACTTTGAGGAGAAAAATGCAATTATTACTCAATTATCCTGCGAAGATAAATAAATAATTAATAAAATATAAAAAATATTTATAACATTAATTTGTCTTCAGTCGTCAAAAGTATTATGTTTGATTTATATATCTTTCCTAAAAAGAAAAGTGATAATTTAAGAAATATATTGTTTATTATAATTGAAAGAAATTTGTATGAAAATAAAATAATCAAAATGAAGAATCAAAATGCGATGAATAGATAGTTTCAAAACTAAAAACAGCTCACTCTACCTTCATCTCATATTCTCAAACATACAAATACTCAGTCTGCTCCAAAGATAAATAGCCTTGAGAAGAGTATTCTACCTTCTACTGCTTAGAAGCCTCAGTCCTCTTTTCTATCCTCTTTTGTTGAATAAGGTACCAAGAATCAAACAGCTTTAAAATAAGATACAACTAATTGGACTATTTTTTATGGCTTTTAAAACGAGTAACTCACAATAGAAGTAGAGCACCTTAGCTCCCTCTCTTCAAAATCTCATGAATTTTTCTGGAGGACCTGAAGTTGATAAAAATTACGACTCTTTGGACATGCTCTAAGGAAATAAACTAGCTCAAGCACACAAGTAGCAGCTACTCAACTCAGATAACAAGAATTAGAGTTTCTTCAAGGAGAGAAAGCTAATGATGAATACGAGTTCTAACCTAACAAAAACCCAATCCTAGCCACAACTATCCTTATGAAGCCAAATAAAAGGCAGCAATCCCATCTCTCTCTTTCACCCAAATGAGCAAGCTATCTAGAATCCACTCCTCAAAGGGAGTTCAAGTTCTCAGCAACCTAGGAAGCATTCGTAGTAAGAGCCTGAGCAGAAGAAGAGGAGCTTTTTCAAGTTAGTGGATAAGAAATTTGGAGTGTAGTCCAGTGGAGCTATTCAAGTAGCTGAGAATTAGCATTCAATTCCTACTCCCAAAGGTATTTACAGAGACCTAGATGGGAAAATCCAAAAAATAATAGAAAAGGACAGCTATTACTAATCTGAGGCAAATTCTTAGAGTGATCTAAAAAAGAACTTTAAAGCCAGGCCTTAAACTGCGACCAATAAGAGTAACTAGGCGAAGAAATTCAAAAGTCCGTTTCTAAATGTAAGAAGATTACTTTAAGTTGCTTAACTTAATTTAGACACTCAAGAGAAATGAGAATCCCTCAACTTTAATTTAATTAGTGGTGTTTTCATTAACTTTGAAGGAGCAGGAAGAAAAGGAGCAGAAGAGTAGGAACTCGACGAAGGATTGGAGATCGATGCATAGGTTGTGCAAGAAACCTTTTGTGACTGGCTCATAGAATGAATTCGATATCGAAGAGATTGAAGAAGAGAAGAGCTTGCTCACTTTGACATTGGAAAAGGAGAAAAAGAAAAAGGTAGAGCATGTGTTCTCGGCCTATTCCCAGGAAAATCTCAAGAATTCAGAGAGCTAGAGCAGAAACACAGCTAGCAAAGTGCCTATTGTATCCTCTTTAGTCTTTATTTCTTATCTTGATGCTTTAGGTATTGACTACAAATGAGGATAACAAAGACTAGGTGATTGACAACACTTAGAGAGTAGAGAATCTTTAAAACAGTTCCATTTCACTAAACCACTTGACAGTCAAGTCCACACTCTCTTTGAGGCAGAATGAGTTGAAAATTCTGAGAACTTTCAAGATTGACTTCAACGTGTACCAAAATCTGAAGACTGACGATGAGAAGCGGACTTATTTAATTAGTAAGATGGAGGAGGACATCAAGGAGAATTTGGAAAGCATCAATAAAAGCCTCAAAACTAAGCAAGGCTAGTACGAGGAGAATCAAAGTAAAATCTTGGGTCAGCTCGTTCCACTCAAAGACACTTATCCTTGGCTCAAAATAGACACTATTGCTTAGTTTTAATTCAATTTAGGGATGAATAATTTTAAAAATGCTATTATCTACCAGAGAATTTAATCATTATCTTTAGCTTGATAAGTTAAATTACTTTTCAAATAGACTCTTGGAATAACAACCCTGACCTACAGCCCAAGTTAAAGCAAAAGCTTATGGAGACTTATTAGACATTGGTAAGAAGAATTTGCTCTTTCTTAGTAATTTGGTTATAGCAAGTGAAAGATAGACTGGAGAGAAATAAGGCCGAGCACACTGCAGATAAATCCTTCCACGATAAGTATACAGGCTCACTCTTTAATAAGTATGGAGGCAATAACTCGCTTAAGCTGAGCCCCTTCGAAGCACATGAGCAGTTCGTATCCATGGTGGATTCAATCAAGTTCATCATCCCTTCTTTTGCAAACACAGTCGCAAATCCTGGCAAACATCTGATGAGCAAGAGCAGATCAACTATGAGTCTTTAGTAAAACACAGACTCAAATGAATTCAAACAGAAGCACTCATCTAATAATCTAAAGTTGCCTGACTCTTAAACTAAAGAATCGAAGTTAACTACTTTATCTTAAACGGTTGTACATCGATATATATTGGTAAAGTTAAGTTAGAAGGTGTTGGTGAGTGGAGCTAACCTGAGGGCTGCTCTGAACTCAACTTTCAAGTAATTTATCTCAGCCTACACGGAGTTACATGATGAGCAGCAGAAAATACTCAACCCAGAGAAGTCAGGCAGATTCCTCTCCACAAGATTAGTCTCACTTAATAAGCAAAGACTACTCACCAGTAATCAAGAAAACTAGCAGAGCCACTCCACAACTAATCTGAAGGCTTCTTAATCCACACAAATGCTAAATCAAATAAATGAGGAACTTAAATTAAGCTTACTCATATTTTAAGAACCGTTTTCCAGTCCGTCCTAGGTGAAGACAGCAAAGAGCGGATACAAAGAGAAGTTCAATTGGACGAAGGAATAGGAAAGACAGTATAAGGAATACAGAAAGCAGATGAAACGCAACCTAACTAAGCAAACTAATTTCGAGGCCTGGGACAGAGTGATGGAGGGAGCTTTTAGCAGAGTCTTCTCAAAATTTGGAGAGAACAATAACAGTCAGCAGGTGGTGGAGATAATCCAAGATCTCAAGCGTATGAATTTCGAGCAAGTCAATCATGTAAGCATCACTCTTCATTCTCACGCTAATTACATTGCATCTTTATAGTTCCTGTCAACCTTGCAAGAGCTGAATGACTGTGTGGACAAGAATGAGTTTCAATCTGAGGTGGATAGGATAGCCCCTGAGGTGCTTCACAAAGTGGAAGTGGAGCTCGCAGATAGGATATTGAACGAGTATCAATAGCAAAAGGAGGCAATCAGAGAGGCAAGATACCAGTACCTGCAAGCGAAGCGAAAGGAGATCGCAGGCAAGGTCGAAGATAAGATCAGGGAGGAAGAGAAGGCAAGGGACAAGGAGAAGAACAAGAAGGATAACATCAAGTTCGTGAAGAGGATCAAGATCATCTTGAGAGGCATTGAGAAGAAGCTCATTAACATCAAGGAGAGGAAAGTCACCAAGCACGATGAACTCTACAAGGAGTACAGACACTGGAAGAAGAAGGTAAAGAAGCCTGAGCTCCTCAACATGAATCCAGCCAAGGGCCCTATCAAGATCTCATATTTTTCTCATTTAAGAACAACGAGGCACAAGTGAACTAGATGGTGTTCTCGTTCTTCCAATCGGACAAGGGAGTGGTGAAACCTTTGAAATTCGACCCAAACTAGCCTGAGGTGTTCTTCTAGTAGAAGTATACGGGTGGGCCTGACTTCATAGACAAGAACCTAATGCCTCTACCTGACCCTTCACACAAGGACAACAGACCTTCTTTTGTAAAACTGGGTATCCTTTAAAAAGCTGCAAGGATGATTCAGAAGACCTACAGACGCTACAAAAGAAGAAAAGACTAAACTTTTATAGATGGCTTTAGAAAGATCTTAGTAATTCGGATAATCATTTATTAGGCGCTTAAGGAGAGTGAAAAGCAGCAGTTCGGGAGAGGAAATGGGAGACAGAGAAAAGTACAAATGGACGAAGCAAGAGAGCTCCACAAGAGGAAGACGCTTTCCATGGAGGCAATTGTCCAAGAACAGCTTAATAAAAATGCCGCACTTGCTGGACAGATAAACCTTCAAATATGAAGAGGATATCAATAATTCTATTTTTGAGACTTTTATATGGAATTAGAGACTTCTTGATTAAGGAGAAAGACAAGAGAGAGGAGAAGAGGTCACATGCAGGGTAGCTAAACATGGACAAAAAGGATTTTAAGCTCAAGAAGATTCAAAATGATAGACTTGACTCGGCCCGTAGTTTAAACCAGAGTTGTTTATTTTCCTCTTAAGTTAAGCGAGTAGGAACATATCATCAAGCAAACTTGGATAGCAAACTCTAAGTTCTAAGAAAAGCTTTGAAACACTCCACATCAAGTCTGAAGAAAATGAGGAGGTGAAGAGCGTTTCAGATTTGGAAGGTTCTTCTCAGACCTCAGGGTTTTCCGATTCCTCTTCTCAGAAATCCGACTCTGATCAATCCAACTCTAGTAGTAAAAAAAATTTAGTGACTTTAATTGTTTATGTAATAGAATTAGCAGTGAAGGTGAGAAGCATGCTAAGACCAAAACCAAACAAGTTAAACTTTAAATCGAAGACATCTCTGAGAGCAGAGCCTCCTCAAATTTTATTGTTATTCACTTAATGATAACACAACTGACGATAGCTGCACTGATAGAACTCAGAAATCAAAGAACAATTAAAAAGGGAGAAGCATACAAATAAACTTCCATTACTTATATTTTTAGAAAGAGGCCAGTCAAGCCCAATGAATTTGAGTTCAAGGCCTTCAGTTTCTTGTAAGAAATTATCGAAGTTAAAAAACTATTTAGCATCAAACCTCAAGACAACTTGATCTATTTTTGAAGTATCATTTTTATCTATATGCAGAGTGGAGGTAGTGAAAAACTTTTTGAGAACAGATTCCTGGGACCAGTTTGTGATAGACAGCAGTTTAATCCAACCCTAGAGCCCAACAAAAAGAAAAGAGCAAGGAAGTGTGAGCTGACTGCGAGATAGGATAACGTTATCAAATGCGCCAAGATCAACAACGTCACCTATGTAAGAAGATAATCTTATAGAGAATTTACTCGGCATCTATTCAGTATTTATTGATATTCATCTGTAGATTATGA
This sequence comes from Tetmemena sp. SeJ-2015, assembly GCA_027382625.1. Classification (NCBI taxonomy): domain Eukaryota; phylum Ciliophora; class Spirotrichea; order Sporadotrichida; family Oxytrichidae; genus Tetmemena; species Tetmemena sp. SeJ-2015. The sequence goes on along the minus strand of JAJKFJ010023884.1, from coordinate 19,698 downwards.
AAAACAAGGACATTTTAACTACGAATGATTTGAATGTGCGAGACGAGAATAACAATACAGCCCTCTACTATGCAGTGTCAAACTCTTATTACGAGGTCACGAAGGTGCTTTTAGACTTGGGGGCTAATGTAAATCTGAAGAACTCGCTTGGCAACACCTGCCTACATAAAGCTTTCATGACAAGGAACATGCTCATAATCAATGTCCTTCTCAATAAAGATGCAGACCTCACTATTCTTAATGAACATAAAAGAATATTCATTAAGCTTGTATAATAAATGACTTCCTACAAGCACCTTTGTACTTTGCAAGCTAGAAGATGATAAACGAACTAGGATTGAGTAAGTGGGTGGCTCACTATTTAAACTACAAGGACTTCGAGTGCAACTTCACTGAAATAGAAGAGGTAAAGAAAGACCTACAGCAACAGGAAGTAGTGAACAAGAGAATGGCTCACAGAATCAAATACTTTTGAATCATTTGAAGCACTGGATATTTTCTTAATTTCCATTTAAATCTAACTTTTGGCATTTAACTTGACATTTAAGTTTAATATTAAAGGATGAGATAGAGAGAGAATAAGAAATTGAATTGCTACTTTTATACTGAGAAGAGAAAGATCGACTAAGAGTTAATAAAATAGAATATACACAAGATATAAAAGCCAAAGATCGGTCAATCTGTGAATACCATGTCCTCTTCCAATGAATCAAAGCCGAATAAGAAGTCGGATTAATTATCTCTTTCTCGTCTTCTTTCTTCTTCTAAACTCTAGAAATTCATATCCACACTTGGCTCTTATTCTTCATCTTCCTCTTCAATTTCATCGTTTTCATCTTCGCTTTCTCTTGAATTCTATACCTCAGCAACTTATGAAAATATTTGTCAAGTTATATTTAAAATTTAAATGAGACTCATTAAAAATATAATATAATTTCATAAACTTGATGTTCTTATAAATGTGAGAGTAGCCTACTTTGGTCAAAGGTTAGCAAAAATTCATAAAAATCCAATAATTCATTTTACTCTATCTGCTCCTGATTTTGAGAATAGTTTTAATTCTATATGAACATTGGCAATTCATTTCTTTGAGTTTAAGCATTTGAGGTATCATAATATCTCAAAGAGCAAATTAGGTTTCTTTCTCTACCTTCTTCTGCTTAACTTTAATTGCTCTAAGAGGCAGTAAACAATTAGATTGGTTAAATTTATGTCTTAGTGTTGAAAACAGATCGAGATTTCATTAAAATTAAAAATATCTGACAGATCATAAAATATGTTTACAACTACTGTCTCTTAAGTTTGAGTGTACTTAATTTCTAAATTGTGATTCAAAATCTACTTCATAAGACGATTCCTCTCTCGAATTATTTTGGCTGCTCCTCTAATAGTGTTAGCTTTCTTCTCTAAATTACGTTTAATTACTGTGATTGCCTTCATCTTAAGGATTAACAAGCTCCATCTACTATTCTTCTTATGTTGACAGGGGAAAGCACCTCAGCGTTATATAGTAGTAGTTGCTCCAATCACCCACCTCTAACTTGTAAAGGGTCTTGCTATTCCCGTTTTAAGACCAACATATAATCTCATCCTCTTCGCCATCTTCTCACTTAAAAATAACATCAATTTATTTGAAGTAAACTTATATTTCTATATATGACACTAATTTATCACACAGCTTTGAAATTGTAAAAGATTTACAAGCTAATTTGAGAATAGATAATTTATAAAATTATTTTTAAATTATTTCGAGCATTTAGGAAAGTGCTAAATAAGAATCTAAGGAACTTATGAGCAAATTTATTTTATATTTAAAATACTATTTTTAATTTTTGCACTTGTACAAGACAGATAGTAAGCATTTCTTCAAAGCTAAAATTGATACAAAATTATAATTCACACTTTATGCTTGTATTATTATCTTGTTATTAAGTTATTTAAAAAATAGCAAATCTGAACAAATTTAAAGCTAAGCGAGGCTGAATCCTATTAAAAGGTACTCAGTGAAGGCATTTGGAGCACTTCTATCTGTGCAGCAAACTATTTAATGCAAATTCTTCCACTTCTTCCTAATCAGTATAATTAATTTAGTTAAAGTTTTAAATGCAATTTTCTTTATTAGCAATGCGAAAATTTTCTTAATTCAAGATAAATTTAAGTAAATTATTAGATTTTTTAATTTCTAAGTTATTTATTGTATCTTATAATGATAATTTATATTTTTGAAAGTATAGCCAAGATGGATGGGCCTAGACTTATTGTATGCTTTGCAGTGTTCATTTTGGCATTTCCCATACAAGGAGACTCCTCTTTTAATTTTTGAGAGTTGCTCGGAAGATGGTCTTAACTGGAACATTAATTATGAATAAATGGGCTTTTCCCTTAATAAGAAGAAGATATCTTTAAAATTTAATTTTCCTACTTTAAAGAAGTGTAATTTATTTTACAATCAAGATTTATATTTTTATAAAATGCAATCAATATACTTATTTAATGAACTTTTATATTTAAAAACTAATAAAATATCATCAAAAGAACATTTTTAATAAATTTATGATTTAATTAAGTTGAAAGATCTCACATTATATTGTATAAAGGAACAAATATAAGTAAGTATAAATTAATTCAGTTCATTCATTAGAACGAATATAGGAATTACAAGGAAAAGAAATTAATAGCGAGGTTTTTATTGAAATTAGATTAACACATGCTTGTTGATCATACATTTATTTTCAAGTTCAAAGAATGTGAATGCAATGATCAGAGTCCTCCCCTGTTAAGTCCTCCTCATTTCCTTTTGAAATAATCTGTCTTAGTTCCTTAATACTCCTATCCATGAATTATTTTGCATTAACAGCCTTTTTCTTATCAGAGGATTTGAGGTCACGTTTCTTAGCTGGGATATTTTTGAGAATGAGTTCGATCTTCTGGGCTGCTTCTAAGCATATACTCTACATTTTATCCACAGAAGATCCATTAGAGAAGGGCCTCGTTTTAATTGACATGTAGTAGTAAATCTCCCTCTCTCCATCCATGAACTTCAAATACTTGTTATTCAAAGAAGCCAAATTAAAATCGAAACATCAAAAAAAAACATGTGCAAGCTTTAAATCGTAGTGCAAATTAATTAAAAATACCAAACAAATAATATAGCTCTTTAAATTAGTTTGATATACTCTGTTTATTGTATTTTCAAAGAATATTTTTTGTACATATGCTCTTCCTTTTTATTTACTCTATACTATTTTTATTATTAAACCTTCAAGTTTACGTTATATAAGGATTTCGACTTAAATTGGGTTAATAGTAAAATAAAATTAAAATTATAATTTCATAATTTTCCAGACTAAATTTAATTTTGAGAATATATTGCTAAAATATTTTGTTTATATAATATGTGTTTTTATTGCGAAATTAATGTATAATTATATTTTTGGATGCTCGTCGGGAGCCTTATCCTTGATTTCAACTTCTTCATCCTTCGTTGTTAAGGCTTCTATCTCGAAATGACATTTGATGAATATAAGGGATCTATATTATTAATTTTATTTATTAGAAAATAATTATTGTATTATTATTTTGAGAAAGAATTAAATTATTAGAGATCTGATAGTCTTGTGATCAATTCTAGCATTGCACGCCGGGCAGTTCTACTTGTGAATAATGTGGTTTATTTCAAATTTCTGAGACCCATAACAAATTTAAACCAATTAATCCACTTTTGCGTAATTGAATTTTATGATAAATTAAAAATCTTTTAGTTTCATTCATATAATTCATTTAAGAAATAAAGCATCTGATATCAATATAAAAACAAAGCCCAACTTTTATGGCTACCCATTCTTAGAAAGCAATGCACTTGGAGTTATTGCATTTCGCCAAAAAATTTAGGCCGGGGGTAATTATACAGTAAGGTGGAGCTTGATCTGAGCACTCAAATATTTTCTTGTTATTGAGCTTTATAAAGTCCAGATGCCTGAAGCCACCTCCTGTTTCCATTAACTTACTTTATTGTGACTTGAATCTTAGCGATAATGAATTAAATTAAGTTCTAAATATTAACTACTAAAGATACAGAAAGGGACGCTAATTTGATCAAGATCCTATAGGAAACTATTTAACTTTAAATATAAAATAAAATGCCACACACTCAATTCTATAATATTTTATCCTTTTATGATATTTTTATTGCCTTTTTTCAACGGGAATAATTGCTGTGCATAATAAATTCATAAAGCGCTACAAGTGTAAGAAATGCAATGAAAAAATATTTTTCTATATCTTTTTAACTTTTAATAATTTCGATTTGAAATTCACTTATTAAATTTGCGATTTACAATTTAACTTTTGTGAATACATCTTAGATTGATTTATTTATAATTCTCTTCCATTTACTTTATCTACAAAATATTATAATTAAGAGGGAAATTAAAAAAATTAAAATGCAGTCTCAAAGATTTATTCGCATGAACTCTAAATTATCTTAACTTTGGAACATATGAAAGTTGTGTTATATTTAAACAAAAAGAAATAGGATAAATAGGACAAATATTCTGGATTAATTCTTTATATGAAGGTTTTGTATTTATAGAAAAATGAACAGCAATTTTCCAATTTTATTTCTACATAGAAATTTATAAGACAATAGATTTTAAAATAGTGATGAAGTTATTTGTATTTTAGAGTTTTAAATGAAAGTCTTGTGCTTCAAAATTTTTGAACTCAAGTTGTCAGAAAGGTTTAATTCTATTGAAATATTTAGATTGAGAAGTGACTGATAAATTTAAACATACATTTTTTAATGTCAACAGATATTTATCTTAACTTATATTTCTACATTAACCTTAATAAATTTGGATTCAATTTATCAATCTCATTTATTATGAAAATTAATTTAATAATATTTATTAAATTAATTCAATTCCGTTTTACTGTTTTATAAAAACTTATTAAAAATAGTCTACTTTAATTGATTGATAATAAATTCTTGCTTATTTGGCATAAGAATAAGTAAGAAGAATTAATTTCATAATATTAGTGTAGTCACTTGCTTGAAGAAAAACTTAGAATACTTTTTTTAAAAAAAATTACTTAAGAAATCTATAGAAAGAACATCCGTTATTAGTAAATGTATTCATTCATTCTATATTGATTGCTTCGGACTCGTCATCTGTGTTTTCATCTTCGTCTCCGTTAGAAATGATATTGACTAGCTGTTTCATTTGGTTCTTTATAAATTACTGGGCCTCTTTTGCTTTAGCTTTGTCATTAGACTTCAATTCCCTCTTCTTCCCTGGAACTTCTTTCAGAATAAGTTGAATCTGTTCTGCAGCTCGGAGGCACGTCTACTCAATATACTAGATAGGCTTGTCTTCCAGGTATGGAGTGGTCTTTATTTACATGTAGTAGTAGAGTTCCTTCTCTCCATCCAGGTACATCAAGTATTTATTATACCAGAAATAGAGCTCAAATCTAAAATTCTAATTTAATATCTCAATGTCATGATTTATAATAGAGAAAGTTATTTCAATAATTGCTCATTAATTAATTTTTTATTTTGTTTTAAGTTTATAATTTTGCTTTAAAAATTTTTTAAAAATAGGGTAAATTAAAACTTAAATCGTTTTTAGTATCTATTTTTTCTTACGTTAAATTATTTAAAATAAAATTCTATTTTCGAAATGGATTAAGCAAAATATTGCTTAACAATATTTAAATTAAATTAATCAAGAAATATCCAAAGCATTTCATCGTTTATACAAATTTAAAATGAATTAGAATTTTAATGAACTTTAAAGTATCTTTTATATATAGGTTTAAAATAAATTAACTAAAAATATAATCTCACAAGTTTATTTATTTAAACTAAAATTAATTATAATTTAAAAGTTTATTAATTTTTGCAATGATCTTCAGGCGCCTTGTCTTTGATCTCTACTTATTAGTCCTTCACAGTTATAGCATCGACTTCGTAATAGCATCGATAGAAAATGAGAGATCTGATGGTCTTATGATTGACTTTAGTTTTGCATTTAGGGCACACTTAGTTGTGAATCAGCTACCCAATTAAAAACCTATAATCGAAAAAATGTAGATTTTAATTTAAATACTATCTAGAATTTTATTTTTATATCTACTACGAGGATTACTTCCTCACTTATAAAATCCAATAGAAGCAAGTAAAGAATATTAAGCGCATAAGTTGGATCCCAAATTATTTGAGAATAAAAGCGAATTGTGTTTAAATTGAATCAAGCATCTTGAAAATGAATTGCTCATCAAGATACTATACTTTTTATAACATCTTCTTTTTTAAATTAATATTTTGATCTTCTGATTTAATATAATATTCAAAATAATATATCTAAGCCTTCCAAGTTTATAAAGTATATGAATTTTAATTTATGGGGTTTGAATGTTAAAAGTCTACGATCTTCGACAAATTTAATTCATAAATATAATCAACTTTTTTTTAAACTTATCGTAAATTAAATTAAAAATACTTAGGAAATTAAATGAAACTAAAATCAATCATTATTTTTTATTTTTAATTTAAATTTAAAATTGTTGACAAAGTCCGACCTATGTATCAATATAATCATTGTAGGCTACGCATTTAGAGTTCTAGCATTTCCCTTAGAGATTTAATCCTGGAATTATCAATCTGTAATCCGGAGCAGTAGTAGAGCATTCAAATATCTCCTTCTTGTTGAGCTTTATGAAATCGAGAGGTAGTAAACCAGCACCTTTCATTCAAATATAAACTTAAATCACTTCTAAATAATTTAAATCTCTTTCAAGAGCCAATTCTAAAATTTGGAACTCCAAATAGTAAAAAGAATAGACACCCTCATATGTAAGTTTGCTAAAAATATAAAATAAATAAATTTTATTTTACTTTGTTTTTGAAATCACCTAATTTTTGAATTCATAAATATTTTACTTGAGAAAAAGTTGATCATTTAAAATAATTCTAATTCATTAAAAATTGATTCAATTATAAAAGGTATTTATAATAATAAAAATTTATAAACTATAAACCTAAGCTAAATTTAATTTAAGCATTCTCTAATTTTTAAACATACAAACAAATATAGACTAGTATTCAGAACTTTTATTCAATCAAAATAAGTGTTTTTGGAGATATAGCTGAGAATTTAAAGGAAAATCAAATTAATTTATTGAATTAAATAAAATGGGACAAATCTATGGCAGTTAAAGTTAGTCCAATTTAAATAATAATAAAATCATTCGATTCATTATAAAATTTTAAATACTTTTTATCCTTGCAACTTTTTTGTGAGAGTGCTCAGTCCAGAGTAAGAAGCGACACAAGTTTTGTAGATGCTGATCTTGAAGATTTAGAAGAGTGGGCACATCATATCTCGCTGCTGAGAGGGTTGGAGATGGAACTCATATTAATTTTTGATTCTCTATCGAACAAGCTACAGTTCAAGGGGTGAATCAGCCATTTCAAGTTGCAACTCTCCATTTATTATTTTAACCAATCACCGATTTTATTTAAAATTCCAACTATAATTTGTAAATCTATAAAATTTTATTTATTAAATATATGTAAGTTCGATTCAAAATATTGGCTTATCCACTAATAGTTGCTTGAAAAAACGAATACAAGGGGACGTAAAATAATATTGGGGTAAAATACTTTACCAAGCAAAAGCAGAGTATTATTAATTAGACAAATATAGATTACTTAAAATATTATTCATTAAGGAAATTAATTATACTATTCTCACATTTAAAACCTTATATTTAATTTATAAAACTATCTAGAACGGTTGAAATTGATTTCTACTTTTTAAATGAAATTATCTAAGTTATGTTATTCTTAAAGTTAAAAATTATATAAATTCCTCAGTAAATTGACTAGTTTATCATCAGCAATTTAATGAGAAGAATATTATAATTTTAGTTAAATAGCTACAAGAGATTTAATTTGATGAAATATCTGTTTAGGTGATACGGATAAAACTTTTATAGGTGAGAATTTAATAAATAAAGAGTATTAAATTAGATATTAAATTAATATGGAATAAATCAGTGACAGTTGAAGTGTGTCCAATTTAAATAATAATTACACCATTCGATTTAACATTAAATTTTAAGATCTTTTTATCCTTGCAACTTTTATGTGGGTGTGCTTAGTAAGAAGTTATAAGCGACACAAGTCATAGAAGTATTAATATTTGAAAAATGATAAAGTGCGCAATCATATCTCGCTGCTGATAGGTGTTGAGGCGATGATTAAAGAAGACACTCATATTAAATTTTAATTGGCTATTGATAAAGCTGCAGATTAGGGATTGTTTGAGCTTTTTAACGGTCAAGAAATTGGAGTTCCCTATTTATTATTTTAATCAATCACCGATTTTAATATTAATTCTCAACTATAATACAATTATGAGTATTTTCTTTTGCATAAATCTAGCACACGGTTTAATAAATTTAAAGCTTCAATATAAATACAAAATCAGCAATATAATAATAGAAAAATATTGAATAAATAAAGACTATGTATATTTCAAATTCACTACATTTAGTTTTTTAAAAATTAAAAGCATAAAAATATGGAAATATCCCTTTTAATTATACTTAGATAATAAATATAATTTTTGTATAAAGATTTCAGGGTTTTTATTGGTCATTATACTGATAAGGTATCTTCAGAGTCCATCTCAAATAGCTCATCAACGTTTTTCTATCTTTCGTTTCTTGTCTTTTCCGCCTTATGACATTCATTAGAATATTCCTCTAAATCTTCTGCACTCCAATCTTAGTTGCCTCCTTCTTCTTATTCAATATCTTGGCTTCTCTCATTGTTTAATTTCTCTTCTTCCTCCATCATCATCATTTCAAGACCCTCTTCATATTCATCATAATATTCATCTTCATACTCAATTACTTCCATCATTTCTATATCACTTGTAGAGTTAGATTATCCTTGCTCATCATCCACAATTTCAACGTAATCTACTTCTTCTTCCTCATTCAGACATTTAAAACCTATAAAATATGAGGACTTAAGAATGAAAACAAATGAAATTCATTTTAATAAATCTTTGTCAGTTATAATGTTTCTCAAATTAATAAGTAAGCCATAGAATATGGAGAAAAAATATTTTGTTCTAATAGAAGATCAAATATTTAATTCAATTTGATTAAGAATGCTAACTTACAAAAAATAATTAGGAAAAGTAGAGATAATTCAAAAGTGTAATTAAAAAAACTTTTGGAATGCTAAGAGTTTTTGCTGACTAGTTTATTAAATGAAAAATTATCTCAAATGAGTCAGTGGAAACTTAACGCAGTTGTCATAATAAAGGGAGTATTTCTGCAGATAATTTGAAGAGGAATTAGTTTTGCCACTCTGCAAAATTCTAGGTTTGTGATGCTTAATTATTAAAGCTATATGCGTCTAACAGAGTAAACTGCAAATATCAGGTCTATTAAACTCTTAATAGAAAGCTTATAATTTAACCCGAGATAGAAAACCAAGTAAAGAATAACAGCATGAGTTATTTCTGAACAACTTTGTAGTAAAAAGGCATTAGACGAGATAAATATTGCAGAATATTGCTTTTATTTAATTCCCTTTTTATTTTCCCCTTATTTTTTGATATATTCTTTCTTCAATTTAAGAAATATTTAGATATTGAAATAATATGACTTGACTTTATTTTAATCCTTCCTCCTATTACTTAAGTTATTTTAATTATAATGAGTTTTATTTATTTTCTTATGTAGGAATCTAAAATAAAAGAGTAATGAAAAATTATAAATTAAACACTAATTCAGTAAGGTTTTTATTAATTTTATAATAAAATTGGGAGTTTTAATTCAATATGGGTAGGCCCTTTTGTCTTTTTGCAAGTAATATAGTCAATAATTCTTGAAAAAATGCGCTTGCACGAATTTTCTTGTTGTATTTAGTTTTCCCTTCTTTCCTATCTTTCTAATTTTCTCATTTCCTTCTATTTCCTTTTAAGCTGCTTTATCTTATACTTATCAGTCTGGTTTCTTCTTTCTTTACTTTGCCGATATTCTATATTCCTCTTATCATTTGCTCTTTATTTATTTTACTAAAGGATGTGTTTCTCTTGTATCCTTTTACTCCTTCGTGGCTCTTCTTTATCCTTTAAAGACTCGATATTCTTTTACAAAAGCTCAATTTCAAGTCTTTCAATCAACTGATCCTCAAGTCTCTCTTTTGATACTCTGATCTTGCTATCCGCAACATTTTAAGTCTATTCTTGTTCTAGGCTTTTGATTTAGCTCAAGCGAGAAAAATAAACATTATAAAAATAAAAGTAATGCATTAATTTAACAAATTATTGATATTCTTTAAGGCAAAACATTAAGAAGTATTGACTAATTAAAAGTTAACTAAATTTTAGCAATTTAAAAAAATAAGCTTCGAAGAAAAATAATTTTTTTCTCACTCAATTAATTTTTATTAAATCAAGTAAATTTAATTTAAATTTCTTTATTATTTAAATTTAGCTCAACTCAGGATCTTGATTTTAGTTTCCATCTTTAAGAACTTCTTTTTTATCCTATGGATTCAAGTCTTAGTTGCAATTTTCTCTTTCATTATGATTTTATTCCTTCTATTGCTTGTATTAACTTTGCAGTTCTTTGAGAGGGTAACATTTTGCACTCACAAAAAAGTATAGTGACCATTTTTGAAGGTTTATAGTCTCTAGTCTGTTTGAGTCTTTGAAAGTTATAAAACTTTAAGTTAAATTCTATCCGTTTGTAAATCCTAGACTAACTATCATTCGACTGTTGATACAAGCTTTAAAATTATTTAATCATATTGAAAATTTATTTATCTTTAAATTTAAAAATAAAATAATTTAAAGCTAACTTAGGACTGATGTCAGCGTAGGAGATAGAGTTGCCACATTAAGAGCATTTCTAGTGATGCATCTTAATTAATTTATAGCTTTTAAATTAATAAAGAAAACATATTGTACTCTATCTTTATTAAGCTTGTATTTGTAATTAATAATTTATCTTCGCTAAATTAAAATTAAAATATAATTAATATTTAAATTGATGCATGAGTCTATTGAAATTGAACTCCTCGTCATCTGTAGTGTACCCTAAACAGAATAGTTGAAGTCTTGAGAATAGTTTGCATTGCTGATTTTAGCAGCACCCCACAAGATTTAGTCCTTAGTTGGTCTCATTTTTAGTGTCTATCTATGACATTTAAACCTAATAAAAATTAAATTAATGAATTGTTGCGACTTTTTTCTAATATAAACACTATTAATAAAGTTTAGTCTTTAAAATTAAGATCTTTAAGCAAAATGAGAAGCAAAATATATTTTTTCAGAAATGTATTACATCCTTTTTAGAAAACTTCAAAATGAAATATGTTATCTCAGTCTTAAATTAAATGAAAAGATCTCCACTATTTCTAATCGATAAATTAATCAACATTTCTTTCTAACTTAATATTTCTATAGAAGCCATAATAATTATTATGCTGATGATGTTGATGATAAATTTATGAATACTTTTTTTAATAGTCTAAAATAATTTAAATAATATTTAATACTCCTGGATTGATAAATATGGCTAATATAAATCATTTAAATAATGTTTAATAGACTAAATTTTCTATAATCTTTATTAAAAATAAAATAAGAAGCTCAAATAATTCACAAAATAAAAGAGTATATCAATATAAAAATAGAGATAAATATAATGGAATTTAGCCAAAAATTTTGATGGATTTCATCCAAAAATGTGGGGATGATTTATCTAAAATTATTGTCTCTTGTAATAATTCTCATAACGAATAAATAATTGTTTTATTTTGGGTTTGGATTGCAATAAAAGTGAATAACTCTAAATTGGTCAAATTATTTTGTATTATCTTCAATTTACTCTAACTATTAGGCTTCATTCAAGTATTTTTTTAGCCATATATTTAAGATATTTTTATTATGGCTTCCTTATTTTTGTACAAAGATACAAATTCTTACAAATTACTTATTTATAATATTTTAACAACTTTATTTAAAGAATCTTAATTGACTACTAAGTTTATGTTAATTAAGTTTAATATTTATAACTAATCTAAAATGATATTCTTAGTTAATTTTTCAGGTATAGAAATTTACAGTTCCATTTCATGATTAAATTTAATAATTCTCTCACAGAAAAAATAATTATATTTAGATTGTGAATCAGATTTAAAGAATCATTTACAAATAAAGTTAAAATAAATTTGAAATCTCTTACACAAAAAATTAAAAAATAAAAGATTCCTTTTAATAAGCTAAATATTATATTTATAGATCCAGCATTTATGCTTTGTACAAATTTATATAAAAAGATTAAGGATATAAAAGGGAATATAGCCAACATTAAATTTAGGCAGCATTATAAATTATAGATTTAATTTGACTATGATTACTCAAATCAGCTTAAAAACCTAAATTAAATCAAATTAAACTATTAAATGAGAATGCATAATCTTATCATAATTATCTCTCTCAAAATCATTTATCTTATATTATATTTAAAAAATAATAATCAAATATAAGCATGAATTGATAAACTAATCATTAAAATTTATTATGGAAATTAATTAAATCATCATTTATTCTGCAAATAAAGCACACAGCTGAAATCTTATGCAGCGTATTGGGTTTGAGTAAGTTTGGGAATAACTCTGCCCTAGTTGCATCTTTGGTCTGGCAATGCTTTGTACTTCTTCCACTCTGCAGCTATCAACTTATTGAAGGCGATTCTCTCCTCGTTCTTGCGGAAATTATAAACGCCCAGTTGATTTTGAGGATTGTCTTTGCAAGTGACTTTCATCGTGTGTGCATCCAACTCAGCCACAACTCCAGGAGGAAGATCTGTGAACACATCATTTGGTCTATCATATTTTAGAGGAGAAAGTTGAGTTTTCAACGGTATGTGGCTACCTCCGATATTAGCCTATGCGTTATTTGTGATTTTATAAGTTACACAGCAGCCCATTTCAATTAGAATGTTGAGAGAAGAATAAAATATATCGAAGATATGAATAATCTCTATATAAATATTTCTATATATATTAAATTAAATGATTTATAAAATAAATATTAAAATTAAATATTTATTCAGTGGACTATAATTATTTTTTTGGAGGGAGATGTGAAAGTAGAATGAAACTTGAATTAGGTCAATTAAGTCCATGAGAAGGCTCGCTATTCACTTATTAGACTTTTTACAGTCTTTTAAAAATAAATTAAATAAGTTTTTTAATAATCTATTTTTATTTTACTTTTAAGTCAAACATACCTTTTTTTTAATTATAGATTAAACCCGAAGAAGGAAGGAGTCGTGATATTAACTGTATCCTAAGGTTGGTTGAAGATCTATTTATTTATACATTTACGTTTAAATCTATTTTTTTAGAGAATATTTCATTAATAGAAACGATTTAAATCCAAAATTTCTTGAAAAATGAATTATTAAAATATCCTCAATTATTAATGCTATATTTTACCCTTAGATAAATATACATTATATAATTTATTATAATAAAGTAATGCTTATTTTAGATTTTAGATTGTTGAGATTGCCATAGATTTGATTAACTTGTTGAGGAATGTCATTGAGATCATTAACAGCCACAACTCCATTGAGGTCTTGAATAATCTCAGAAATCCTTCCGTTTAAAATATTAAAAGTATTTTAGTCCCAGTTTTAAGGGATGTTGAAATTATTCTATTGCTCCTCGTGCTGAGCATCAAGTTAGACAGCATCTTCATTTTCTTGCCTGTTCATAATTTCATTTTAGTGGCCTCTTTCGTTTCCCATCTCATTATCACCAGGTTAATCTACGTCAGGAATAGGTCTCTAAAAGTTGTTCATTTAGTCAAGATGCCTCAACCTCATTTTCTCTATAAAACGAATCAGATTTATAAACACAATCAATCTCAATAATTATTGTGCAAACTTATTTTAAAGGTATAAATAAATAAATTATTAATGATCGATTTCAGCTTTATAAAACACTCTAATTAAGTTGATTTATTATTGATAGATTCTTGTTAAAAATAGAAATTACTTTATTTTAATAAAAATCTAAATTTTATAATTGAGATATACGATTTCGTTAGCAATTAATGTGGGTTTCTATATTTAGAAAATGAGAATAATTTTTTATTGTAAAATAAAATACTCGCTTGACTTAATATTGAAATATATATTTAATAAGACAAATTTATTGCTGCTAGCTTCATCTCAGCACTCTTTATCCTTACTGTTTTCTGGATGACTATGGATATTCCCCCCCTAGATTTCGCATTTAAAAATCACTAAAAACATTAATTTTTGAAAATATAATAAAATTTTCAAAGTATGTATTAAAATTTAAATCTTACAATAATTAAGATTTCATTATATTTCTGCAATACCTCTGATGATTTTTCCCTGTTCATCTGAAAACTGTTGCTGCTGTACTTTATGAACTGTGATCAATCCACAGCATCATTCCTCTGGGTCTTATTGGTTGTAATCATCCCAAAGTTTTGCTATTGCGAGGTTAAATCTTCTTCTCTCCTCTAGTGAGTCTGCACTATAATTCTGCACATCATCTTCTCTATTTCCTCTGGGCTTAATGATCTAGAGTAGGTTGTTTATTTGTGCAACTTGAACTCCTGGAGGATACTATGTATAAATATCTTCGTCCCTATTATCATTTTACAATATTTAAAGATATTGTAAAATAATTTATGTGTCCCTGATTTGATTTGCATCAAGGACCTGAACTCTGTTGTTTTACGCATTACCCATCTCACTATTTATCTTCGTTAACAAATTGTATTTGAATTAAATATATGTACGTTTTTACCGTCTAGCCTGTATTTATAAAATCAAATTTTTAAATTATCCTTAAACCAAAGAATAATTTTAAATTATATTTAATTTTTACAATATATAGTGATAGAAGCTGTCAGAGTTAGATAATCTATGTAGTCTCTGCAATTTGTGAAATCTGTCGGCCTTTATACTATCAGAATTTTAAGATAATATACATCTTATCTTACGGTATCATCTATCTAAGGCAAATGCATTTCACATTTCATAATACTTTTCTTTAGCGATATCCAAATAGAACAGGTCTTAGTTAATAAATCTGAAATAAATTTGGCCGATAGGACTTAAATTAAAAATTTTAAATTTAAATATATTCTAAGCAAATATACTCATTCTGATTGAATTTTATAATTTTATTTTGAAAATAAGAAATATCAGTTCACCTATTAAATTTTACTTCTCATTAAAAAGCTGCTTTATTTAAAATTACCTCCTATTCTTACTTGATTAAGGTCTTTCTAATTTTAGAATTAAATTTATAAAATTTTAGATAATTAAATATTTTATACTTTAAGTTATTATTATTGATCTGAGCTATTATTTTTTAAAAATCATCATTTTATAGGACATATTTATAATATTTTTTTTATAAATTAAGTTGGAATAGTATTTGTCTCTTAATGGTTAATAATTTTGGCTAAGATCTCGGCTTGTAAATAAAATTTAATTGTTCTTTGAGTGAAGGAATCTTTCTATATGTAATTTACTTTTGTAAGGTCACAGCTCTGTTTATTTAAGGGTAGTTATTAAAGAGATTAAGTGTCCCGTTTTCATTGAATTTAGTGCGAAAAATAGTATTATTCTGAGCACAGCATTGTACTCATATTTAGTCGCCATCAGTAAAAATAAGCCATCACCATCTTAAAAATTATTTTATTAAATTAGTTTTAACTTAATCTCATAATTATTTTCTTCAAAAATGATTTATTAAATTAGGTTTTATATTAAAATAAATAATCTATGCTATAGGGAGGAGCGCAATAATAATCTGGATGGAGTATCTCCATGTTTTTTTTTTTGACTTAAATTTTAGTAATTGTGTATTTCAATCAGAAGAATAAATGAATTAACATGAGAATTAACATTATAAAATGGAGTAAATATTCCATGACATTCTGCCTAAAAATAAGCTTTCATAACATACTAAGTTATTTTAACTCAATATTCCTATCTTAAATATTTTAAGGCAAACTGAAATTGGAACCAGACATTAACAAATGCTAAAAAATAAGTTTTTTTCAGATTGATCCTATAAATTTACTCAATTTTCTTTTAACACAGTGCTATAATTTATAGTAGAGGGGGCAGGATATAAATTTATACTTTAAAAAAATAAAACTAAACTTTATAAATTTACTTATTGACCTGAGGCCTATAATGATACATTTTCTAATGTTTAATTACCACTAATAATTTATCTTGTATAAAAATAAAGTATTTAATTTATCATAACTTGTTCTAATTGCGTGAGCCCTCATAATAATCAACCAAAATATAAGCTTGCCCTATTCACATGATCAACCTTTCATTCTCAATAACTAACCAGTCTCAACTCCATCGAGTAACTTAAAAATAAATCATCCATCATACATTTATTAATAAATATCAATAATTATGTGAGTTTATAATCCTTTATAAAAATAATTCAGAGGAGTGAGATAAGATTTAAGGTGGATCTTTGTGAATCTAGAATATGATATCCTTATAACAATCACTGTCATTAATCATATACAAATTAAATAAAAAATCGTCATAAAAACTACTATGGTTGAACAAGTTCACGAGAAGGAAGACAAGATAGTTGTGCTCGGCTCTGCCAGCTAAGACTATTTCTTTAAGCTGGGTAAGATTCAGAGAATAAGAGCTATTCATTTCCATAATGAATTGAATGACTAACCTCATTGTCTTAGAGAGAATGCCTGTTATCGGAGAGACCTTAGATTGCCATGGATTTGAAAAATCTCTGGGAGGAAAGGTAAGTATCATGCAGCATAATTGCATCTATGGATGGGTTTGAGTTAAGAAAGCAGGCTGAAAGCTGAATACAACTAATATGTTAAGGCCCAGGATAATACTAACTTATCGTTTAGGGAGCCAACCAAGCAATTTGCGTTGCCAAGTTAGGAATGAGGTGCGAGATGTTAGTTCAACTCGGGCATGATGATCCAGGCCACAGATATGTCAAGGAGTTCGAAAAGCATGGAGTGGAGACAACTCATGTTAAGTTACTCGATGGAAAAGTTAATTAGAAGACGTCATTTAATAAGTGATATTTTGGCTTTGAAAGACGGAGAAAACTCAATCATCATTAATGGCGCAGCAAACTGTGAGTATGACAAAGATATGTAGCAGCTCGATGAGGCATGGTCTCACTATCATATGGAATGAGATCATCAATTATTTTAGCTGCCAGAGTCGCTAAAGAGGCAGTCTTAAATATCATCTTAAACTAAATTTGATGATTAATTATTAGAACAAGTAAAGCATTCTAGAACGCTAATGACTATAGGTAAACTTCTCATGCTCCAAAGAGAGATCCCAGAGTATGTCAACATTTTAGCTTTTATAATAGCTTATAATTGCTAAAGAGGCAGGCACACCAGTTCTCTTAGATATTGGAGGTAGAGATGAGCCCCTATCCGAGGAGCTATTAGGCTTGTGCGATATGATATCTCCCAATGATTTCATTATTATTGTGAATTAAATGAAACTGAGCTCGACAGAGTGGTCGGATAGAAAGCTCACAACTATGAGGAAGCAAAGCAAGGCCTTTTGAAGTTCGTGACTTGCACCGAGACTGGAAAAATCAAACGAGACTTAACTGTAGTCCTTAAGATGGGAGCTGAGGGTTCAGCATTTTTAAAGTACCACAAAGATACAAACACAGTCGATGAGTTCTTCAGATAAAATTCGATTATTCATTTCATAATCAGACCAGCATTTGATTTTAAGGATCATGCAGACCTCAAGCTTGTTGATACCACAGGTGCAGGAGATTGCTTCTTAAAACGATTTTAATATAAAAGTTAATTCACAGCAGGATTCGCTGTAAAGTACGCTTAACATGCAAGCATGGATGAGGCCATACTTTTTGGAAACAAGGCAGGTTTCCTCGCCATCACAAAGTTCGGAGCAGGACCCGCTATCTAATCTATACTCAATTATTAAAATTAAATTTTGCTATCCCTTCAATAGATGAGATTAACCATCACTTCAAGTGATCATCCACATTAGTTTGAATTATATCTTAGCGGTTTATATTGAATTGATAAACTCTTAAACAAACCTTAACTGTCTATAATACATACAAATATAAGACTAAGGAGTATTAAAGAGTAGCTCTAAATGAGTGAGATTAAAGCTTATTAAAAATATGAATTGTATAGTGTTATAATATAGCTTTACTCACTCATGCCCTTACTTAATAAATTATTATTTTCCATATTGAGAGGCTTAAATACTAAATATTTTCATTATGGGCTTAATGAGTGAGTTATGTTTAGTTAATTTTATTTTAGTTGATATCTATCTAATTGCACTTGAATGTGAAAGGACTGCTCTAGGATTATCCTGGGAAGCCGCCCTCTTTTACTGTAATTTAGGGCTCATCAAAATTCAAAAGCAATTGTGCAATACTAATTATATAAGCTCAGACCTCTTCTGAGAACCAAGGGTGCTATAAAGCTTCCTCTGATGTGATCCTTTTCGCAGGGTCTATTTCTAGACACCGATTAATCAAGCTTTTCACATGTTTATTTACCTTTCTCCAGTCTCTATCTCTGTAGGGAATCGGCCCACTTCCATATTTAAAAATGATCTTGAACATTAAAACTACAACTATCATATCTGTATTCATTTAGTCTAGTGGGTTTATACGCGGTGCACATCTCATAGAGCATCACTCCGAAGGACCATAAATCTATCTCAGGTCCGACGAGAGTATAAATAAAAACCACTCAATGGATATTCCTGGGCTGAATTTCTGGGGCTATGTAGCCGCTTGTTCCGCACTTTTCTACCATTAGGGCCTTCCCTCCATGCTCCGGCGACATTAAGTGAGAGAGACCATAGTCACAGACTTTTACAATTGGTACCTCTCCTGCTTGCTACTCCTCTTTACTTGGACGCTGCAGCAATAAATTGATAGGAAGAAATTAACTGAGTTAAAGTGAGTTATATGAATGAATGCATTTTATAGTTTGAGATCACTGTGTATTACTCCAAGTGTGTGGCCGTAGTAAACACCTTACAAAATGTCCATCGCGTAAGCTTAAAGCTTAGCTTGATTCGAAATTGGAGTGAGCGACTATAAGAAAATTAATTTCATAGCTAATGAGTTCAAAATTTCCCAAACACTTTAGGAATCGATAAACCAGGATTTAAAAAAGATATCGCACTTACACCTTCAATTTTATCCTCAAAATAACCTGCATCATTACAGTACTCCATGAATAATACTATCTCACGATCTGTTTCAGTATAGTCGTACAACTCTAAACTATCCATATCTCATATAGCGCTCTATTTTAAACGTTTTAAGTTTACTATGTTTTCATGTTTTAGTTAAGACTAGATGATGCACTCATTCCTAGCATACTCGAGCTATTTACTGTTATCAATTTTAATACAATTGTAATAAAATAAAGAATAAAATAAAGTTAAGCAACTTCTCCTTTCTAATGCTCTTTTTTATAACAGTCTACACAAGAAAGTTAATAAGCCTTGCATAGAAGGAAATGACAAATGTGATGTAATGAAAAAGTGCAAAGTATTCGGGTGATTCTCTAA
>JAJKFJ010023883.1:0-48564 GCA_027382625.1 Tetmemena sp. SeJ-2015 | reverse complement strand
CTTTTAAATATGTATTGGTGTCAGGCTATTATGAGGAGTTGAAAGTTGCATAGTATTATGGGTATTAGTATGCTATTCACGTGGAAGAACTAACGGTCATATTCCCTGATGAGGCTCCTAACGATTTGATCATGTAAATATTTTGTGTGTTGAAAGCCTAACTATATAGAATTCCACCAGAGAGACTTGAGTTTCACAGACAAAACTTGCAGAAGAGGTAAACTTAAATTTAAGAGTCATTAATTCAAACAGCTATAAAGCCTAAAAGCCGCCTAATTCATTTATTTAGATTCTAGAAGAGCTTAGATCAGTTAGCTTAAGAGCTAAACATAGCAGCTATTTTCATAATATATGGGACAGTTTTCAGCACTCTTACTATTCAAGTATTCTCAGATGTTATTGGAAGCGCAACAGGTCATCCTAAGGGGAGAAGAATCACATCGGCAGCAGAATAGGCTGTAGAAGTATATTCATGCAACAGAGATTTAGTTTGGCCTAATACGTGGCCTGTGCCTAGATACGGTCCAAAAGTTGGAATAATTGCACTTGAAAGCGTTTTCAAAGCCTACTATGGCTTTGACTTTAAGGTTATTCAGTATGGCAAACCAGAGAGATCAACATTTGAATACACGGAAAAGATCATGAGATAGAAGGCAGCAGTTTAAGGTTTGGAGATTTCGAATTTCTACATGATTGGAGACACGCCAGAATCAGACATTCAGGGAGCCAACAATATGGGTTGGACCTCAATCCTAGTTAAGACAGGTATTTTCTAAGGAGAGGAAAACGATAAGTTGTATCCCGCTACCTATGTAGTCGAAGATTTAGAAGAAGCAATAAACTTGATCTTCTCACTGGAAGGAATAAGCAAATGCATTTGAAGAAGAATAATCGATTGATATGAAATTTTCTGTGTAATAGGAGGAGGAGAAGGCAGTTCTTTGACAACAACAAAATTAATCTCTTCTTGAGTGTGTTTATACATAAGTTACTTATTCAATCCCGATAACAACTCGTATCAAAGCTTTATTTTTATATTAATATAGCTGAGAATTTAATAAAAAAGAGAATTAAATTAAATATTAAATTAAAATGGAGCAAATCAGTGACTGTTGAAGTGTGTCAGATTTAAATAATAATTACACCATTCGATTCAGCATGAAATTCTAAGAACTTTTCATCCTTGCAACTTTTTTGTGGGAGTGCTCAGTCAAGAGCTATAAGCGACACAAGTTTTGATGATTACAATAACCAAGATGATGAAGAGTGCGTGGGTCATATCTCACTGCTGAGAAGTGTTACGGAGATGATTAAAGAAGAATTTCATATTAATTTTTGATTCTCTATCGAACAAGCTGCAGATCAGGGAGTGAATCTGCGATTTCAACTGACACGAAGTTGCAACTCTCCATTTATTATTTTAACCAATCATCGATTTTAATTAAAATTCCTACTATAATTAAGTTTAATTCTCCCCCTCAGGTTGCAATAAATAAATTATAAAATGTCTTAAACTTTGCATCCTAAGTATAAAATTGACTGGACTACCTATGAGACCGCGAACTTCTCTACTGCAAAGCAAAAGTTCTCCTTCCCGAAGTCACATAGATTTAAAACATTTCACAGCCAAGTTCATGATCTAGTGGGGTACGACATACCTGACATGAAATCTGGGAGAGGCACCTCCTTTGGCTTCGGAGAGAGATGGGGGCTCTAGCGCTTCAAAAATGGTAACTTAAATTTAACCACGTCTCAATTAGTCTTTTGCTCTTTAGAATTACTTGTATCTTATAATAAATTTAGACACTCCATCTCCTGATAAGTACCAAATGTAATCTCGATTTGAGCAGCAATTTAATTTTTAGATTTAAATACTTGATGGCGAAGAGCAGACGAGGAGTAAATAAGTCCTTTTGCTTTGGCACAGGAAGAGAAGCCTTCTAAAAAGTAGTTTTGCCCGCAAAGCTAAATTAACCGGATCCATGCGTGCCAGGACCCGGCTAGTACAACAGTTTAAGAACCATAGGAGATGACAAGCTGAAATATACTATTGGTCCTCGAACTCTCTTTAACGATGTAACAACCATAGAGACTAAGAAGGCAGTGCCAGGACCAGGATACTACCCAGAGTAGTTATCAATCGACAGCCATGGAAAATACTTCGTATCGACCTTTCAGAATTCTAAAGCGCCAAACTTTAGCCCGACAAAGCGATTCAAGGAATTGAAAAGCGAGACACCAGGTCCAGGAAATTACAACATCCCAGGCTAGATGGACTAAGATACGGGGAAGTAGGTTGTCTCAGTTTATCACACTGTAAAGGTGAGGAGGTTTGGAACTGCTTAGAGACCTCAGATAGCTTTGAATCTAGTGACACCCGGACCTGGAAGCTACAGACCTCCAAGTGATTTTGGATACCTAGATTTCAAACCTAAAACTGGATATAAAAACATAGATTTCAAGGATAATAGATCTCTTATGACCTCTATCGCTCATAGAAAGAATAGTCTTGTAAGTTTAACTTGATGATATATTAATATGTTATAGAGCATAAATGAGGATCAGAGACGCAGAGTTAATAACACAAGTCTGATGTTAGATGGTGGCAACAGCATGGATAACATTAATCCACATAAGAGAGCTCATTCTTAACTCAAAGTTATTAAGCAAATGTCTATGGATGCAAATTAAAATTCTTATATGAATAAATAAGATAATCTAAAAGAAGAAAGTCTTCGAGTATGAGGAAAATAAGTCAAGCTATTATTAAAATTTTACCTAATTTATAAGCTCGCATTAAATTTTCCTATATTTAAATCAACTAAAGGAGTTTTGCCAATTTAATTCTTATTTAGATATGGTGATGCTATAAAGTGTTCTTGCTTTGTCCTTTTTAGTTCTGAAAGCCACTTCAAAAGGCTTCGGAGAAATCTTTAGTTAAACTCATAGATAAGCATGGCTTTTCGATTCTTAATTGGATTAATTATTGTATACATATTATTTTTCTATTCAAGTAATCTGGAAGATAGTAATACCTTGCATTTCCACTTTGTCTGCCACTCACATGATGACGTTGGTTGGATAAACACACCAGAAGAATACTACGAGAGTTCAGTGAGGAAGATAATTACAGCGGTTGTGAATGAGTTACAAAAGGATCCTAGCAGGAGATTTTCTCAAACTGAGATCTACTTTTTCAATAAGTGGTGGTAAGAACAAACAGAGGAATAGAAAGAAATTGTGAGAAGATTAGTGGCTGAATTGTAAAATTATTTGCTTTTTGAAGGAAGACTTGAGTTCGTGAACGGAGGATGGGTGTCAAGTGATGAGGCCTGCCCAAGTTATGAGGAGCTAGTTATCAATTATCTAACTGGCCATGCCTTTCTTTAGAAGGAATTTGGAGTGAAGCCCAAAATGGCTTGGCATCCAGACACTTTTGGCCATTCAGCAGCCACTCCTGAAATTTTAAGAGACCTGGGATTTGATGCCTTCTTCTTTGCAAGGACAGACGATGATGATAAAACTTACAGGAAGTAAAGAAAACTGATGGAGTTTATATGGCAGCCAAAAGTTTAAGTTGACTATGGCGAGGATGGAGAAGATTTCACAAAGGGAATTTTCACGCATATAATGGGTGATCACTATCAAGGTCCTTGTGGTATTGACGTCTACTAGCAAAATATGTTTTCTTACAATAATTTAAGAAATGATCGGTCACGATTCTAGACTGATTTGGAGAACAATCTGAGGAAAAAGCAAACAGATCCCTATACCTTTGCAAGTTGCTTGCAAAAATTTGCACAGTCATATCGAACAAACCACATCTTGTTAACTATTGGCAGTGATTTCTCTTTCTAAGATGCAAATATAGTCTACAATTATCTAGACTCCTTATTAGAACTTATAAATGGGCCAAATTTCGACATCAAGGCGAGAGCCTATTACAGCACTGTCCAGCAGTATTACAACTCTGCAAAATAGAGTTTGAAATCTCTTAAGGAGTAATAAAAATTATCTCATCCTCACTTTTAATTTCTGTAATGGCCAGTTGAGAGTGATGATTTCTATCCCATGAACAATATCTATCCAGGCCACTACTGGGCAGGCTATTTTACCTCAAGACCCAATTTCAAAGCGATGATAAACGAGCTAGCTTAGAATACACTTGCCTCTACCTAGCTCTATCTCAGACATCATATTTCTAACCTTACCAATGATTTCTCTGTAGAGGCAGAACTGATTGAACAAAGCCTAGCCACTTAGATGCATCATGATACTATAACCGGTACTAGCCCTCAAAGAGTAATCAATTTTGAAGCGATAAATCTAAAAACAATGGAGAAAAGAAATTCATAAGCATTAAGTAAAGTCATCTAGGAGTTGGTTGAGAGTGAAATAGGAGTAGAGTAAAATGATTGTTCATATAAATAAATAATTTACTTTATGAGAGCTAAAGGGATTAACATAGTGTATTCACGATTTGCATGAGAAAAGAATATGTCCTTTGGAAAGCAATAAAAGCTCTGAGAGCAATTCCTCTCTCTACTTTTTTGTTTACAATCCAAGCTCCACGATTTAAACATACTTAGAGCTAAACAAAATATATATATTTTATTAAAAAAATGGCATCATCATCTTCAGTTAGCAACTTTAATTTAAATTCTCGATCCTTAAATTAAGTAGAGAGCGAGGTATTTTGTTTAGACGATGATGAATCAAATTGTGATCTATACATATTTGAAAGCATTGACCCATACTAGTATGCTATTTTCTTAGTAAATCAAGAATCTGACTCAAATAAGGCAGAAAGTTTCAAAGTAGATTTCATCATTTTAATTATAATTCATGAATCTTGGCAACACTTTAAAATCCTAAACTTCTGGACTAAATATTAATTGCTCTCCTAGCTACCACAAGATAGAAAACAGCCTAATTGAATTTTCCATTGTGAACTGCTAGAAGGCTGTTATAACTCTCAGCTATAGACAGAAAACTTAGGAAGGAAAAAATAATGCACACAACTTTGAGGAGTAAATCGACTTTGATTTTAGATACTACTAACCCTACCAAGGCAACTAATTCAAAAGGAGCGGGGTTTATGTATTCAAAACTGAAGATCAAGATTCTAAACCCTATGCTATTTTTATTTATGAGCATCAAATTGCGTCAATAGAGACTTTCAATTTAAAAAACTTTTTATTATTATTCAAAGGGGACTATCATTAAATGATTGCTGTTTCTTACTAGTCTGGTTAGGGCATATTAAGCTAAGTAAAGATGATCCTCTATGAGGGAGCCGATGATATAGAATTTGATGTATTTCTAGAAAGAATAGACCAACAGAAATTCAACAGAGGCCAAGAGGTAACTATCAATTGGAGAAGCAAGGATATTGAAAATGATGGGATATTTTATACGGATGCTAATTCACTTAAAGTTATGAGAAGGGATGCTTTTGTAGATTAAGAATTTAATTTATATTTATAGATGAGGAAAGAAGTTATCTCAAATAAGTGAATAAGTAGTTCTATCCATAATTAATTAGTTTTACTTTCTTGATTTATATCCTCACAAAGCTTTCTATCCAGTAACAGCGGGTCTATTTATAGAACCTGAAGATCAGTCTTACTAGATGCTTGTGATGAACGATCGATCTTAAGCAGCTAGCTCTTATGTGGATGGTAGGATAGAGTTCTTGATTAATCGCTATGGTACTTCAAACGATGACTTAGGAATGCGAGAGTCCATGGTCGATGAAACTCCTGATGGCAAGGGACCGAATATTACTGCCTAGTTTTGGCTCACTCTTCAAACATCTAGATAGAACACTTTTGAAAAGCTATTCAGAAGACACGCTTTAAATCAAAACTAACCTTTGATATTGCATACTTCTGACTTTGAAGCAATGACTTTCAAAGATGAATTAAAGAAAACTTATCTGCTCACTACTAATGGAAGAGATTAGATAAGTTAAATTATACAAAAGAGTATAGAGAAGTACACAATTTTGGATGCTTAGTTCTTATCTGATGTTGAAAATAACACACTTTATTTAAGGCTTTCTAGGCTAGAGAATTCAGAATAAATCAGTATGGAGTTCCTTCAAAATCTTTGCAAATATGCTTTGGGAACTGAGTGCTTGATGACATAGATACATGACTTTATTTTATAATTGATACAGAGAGTCTTACTAAATGGAGATGAAATTCTCAACCCGACTCTGTAGCAAGAATTTTTGAATCAAGATAGTTTGTCTCTAATTGAATTGTATTCTTTATAGTGATTTCTTATTTAAATAGATAAATGATCTTATTTGAATGGAGTATTTCCTAAATTTGAGTACTATATTGTATAATGAGTTAATTTGAAACGACTTGCAACGTGATTTAATTGCTGTGTTTTTTGTCAATTAATAAACTAGATAATTTAAATGAAGAGAATTTTGATATTAGCAAGCCTCCTACTCTTAAAAAATGTCCTCCTAATCGAGGGCAAAGTTTCAGGTAACCCTCTCTCGTTTTAGAATCGAATTTGAAATATCTGCTCGCATACAACTTCTATTTGCTTAATGAATGATATAGAGATAAACAAATAGGAGCCAAATTTTAAAGTAAAAAGGGAAAGCCCCTTCAAGATAGATGCACCTCACTAATTCTAAGACTAAATTTATTTCAAAAGACCGGATTGGATAAACAGCTAGAATAGATTTTTGTCGCCAAACAGAGGCGCTACTAAGAGAAAAGATGAACCGCCTCATCCTCCTCATATAGCTGAAGAAAACTAGCCAGATATTGCTGAAGTGGGGCCGTTTGGACCCATACCAGGCCAGGATTACGATGTGAATAATCCTCCTACCCCAAGACCTACTTCAATTGTCATTAGAAGGACAACTCCGCCTTAGCCTACCACCACTTAAGCATAGCTAAACGAAGACTAGCTGATTCACATCCACATTGTTTGCCATTCTCACGATGATGTAGGCTGGCTATAAACTCCAGATGGATATTACCAGAACAAAGTAAATGGGATCATCTCAACAGTTGTTGAGTCTCTGGTAAAAGATCCAACAAGAAGATTTTCACAGACGGAAATGTACTTCTTCCAAAAATGGTGGCTTTCTTAAACCCCAGAGAAGTAAAATCAGGTCAAATAGCTTGTTAAAGAAGGAAGACTTGAGTTTATAAATGGTGGAATGGATTCGAATGATGAAGCTTGCCCTACCTATGAAGAATACGTAATGAACTTTCTAGCAGGTCATGAATTTTTACAAAGAAATTTTGGAGTTACACCGAAAATAGCTTGGCATGCCGATCAGTTCGGACATTCCTCAGGATCAGTCGATATATTGGCTAATCTTGGAATCGAAGCAATATTCTTCGCAAGATTAACTGATGATGAAAAGAACTATCGAAAGCAAAAGAAGATGCTAGAATTCATCTGGTAACCTACCTTCATTGGACCAAACGGCCTTCAGCACTCGTCAAGTCAAATCTTCACTCATATAATGCACGAGCATTATATGGGAGCTTGTAATTTAGACTTTTGGAACCAAGCTGGTAGCCCCGATGCCAGATAAATTGAATAATTTAACAAAAACTAACTCACTGAGGTTAGAAATAACCCACAGAGATATATAGATTGCATCACAGCTTAGAAATAACTTTTCTTGAAATTATTTTTAGGCAAATGATTACCAGCACAATCATCTCTTGATGACTATTGGAACAGACTTTGCATTTTAGTATGCTGAATCATTTTAAATTTGATAATCCTTTTACCAGTATCTAGAGACCTATGTACAAATTATAAAGAGCCATCCTTAAGGTCACAGACTCAGATTCAAATACAGCACAGTCGACGATTATCTAAAAGCTTTAATTTATTTTCTTAAGCAATAAAGCTAAAGCAAGAGGAGAAGAAATTTTCTTGGCCAATTGAGAGAGCAGATTTTTTCCCCTATAACGGTTACCATCCTGCCCACTACTGGGTTGGCTATTTCACAAGCAGACCCAATTTTAAGAAGCTAATCAGAGACTTCACTGCTTAAACTTTCAATAGCAATACAAGATTCACTCTAGATCTGTTCTCTCTTGATGATGCTTTATTATCAGCCATGTAAAGTCCGGAGGGTTAAAACGAATTTCAACTCTGGAAGTCGCAAGTGATGGCGATGAAGCAAAAACTCGGAGAGATGATTCAGAAATAATTAGTAAATATTCTCTCACTTCAATTTTAATGATGCATCACGATACGATTACTGGCACTTCTCCCTTGAATGTCATTATTCAAGAGACTGCAGAACTTCAAAAAGTTCAGAAAGCTAATAGCAAATTCATAGGTATTTCAATCAATAAGTTAGGCTAGAAAAATTATATAATAAAAATGAGTTAGTAGTATTTATATCTTAGAAGCAAGGTCTTTTGCTGAGCAATATACAGCAATGCGTTAGGGATATCAATGATAGAAAGCTTTGTAACTTTGAAGAAAAAGACCTACTATACTATTTCGTGTATAACCCTAGCATAGTTGTTCAAAAATTCTCTGAATTCACTTTCTCGATTTATTAAATAGGCAATAAATTAGCCATTTAAACTTTTCGAACAGATACCAGATTTAAGTGTGGGATGAGAATAGCAAGACTTTTAAAAATCCGGAGAGAGTAGAAGCCTTTTGCGAGGTAAATATTGATTTACAGAAGGAGTGTAATTATATAATAACCCAAGATATCTACCCTTTCGAGGGACTACTATTCAAATTCTCTGCTACTTAAGTTTTTGAAGGAGCTATTAAAAAGTCAGGCTTTGAAGAAGCTCATATTTATTATAATATTCATATGTAAATTAAAATTTAAGCCATTGAATTAGCCCAACCTTCAACTATTGTTTTCAAGTTGACTTATAAAGAGACATGGACCAATGGTAGAAGAACTGATAAGCAACTAGTTTCTAATGTTACCTATTCATAAATAGTTTAATTCAGATAAAGATACAAACGGCAACAGAAGTAGCACTATTATTAAATTTTAAGGCTTTATCTAGGGACTCCCTAATTTGCTCCCCAATAAACTACTCAGAGCATTTAAAAGAATGCTATGGGTGAAGGTTTGAATGGCTACAGACCTAAAATAAGGGAGGATTTAAATTAGGATTAAACATAATCTACTCCACAATAGCCCACCTAGAATATATGCTTCATGATTTTCCTTTTATATCGAGTATAAGACAGTAGAGCAGTTTTAAACCATCAATACCTAAGCCTATTTTTATTTTCCTCTGTTAACATGAAAGACTTGTGTTCCTCGGACTTAAAAATTCAAAACGATCTTTAAACTCTATCAGTTATGAATTGCACTGAGACACTTGTTACCTTCAAATTAACCAGAAATGCTTCAACAGAGAATGATAAGGGTAGTGAGCATGTATTTGAGTTTGACTTTAGATATTACAAGCCTTATAGCAGTGGTGGTTTGATACGTAGTGGTCTTTATGTATTCAAGACAGAGTAGAGCGATTCACTCCCCTACGATTCATAAATATGCGGAATATCTGTTTACTAAGGACAAGACACTTCAATTAAGATTAAATAGATTACTTATACTAATTATTAAAAAATCCTAGTTAATGTTAGTGATAACCTTCAAGAACAAGGCTGAGGTGCTCCATTCAATAGTGAAAGTGATCTTGAGGAAATCAATCTCAGAGGTGGAGTTCGATGTTTTCTTCATGAGATTCCCACTGGAACAGATGGGCAAGGATGTCACCATTAACTTCAAAGATTTAGACATCAAAGACATGGGAGGCTACTTTTATACTGATGCTAATGCACATAAACTTGTCAAGCGTCATTTAAATATAGCTGTTCCTTACACTCCTTCTCTCTATCAAAATCGTGAATAGCAAGTTGCTGCCTAAATAAGACATCTATTTTTAAATGTACCCTATCAACGCAGGCATTATAGTTGAAGATGTGAAGTAGGGTAGGACTATGATAGTTACGAATGATAGATCCCAAGCAGGCAGAGCTAATAAGGAGGGTAGAGTTGAGCTGATGATTTATAGGCTTGGGTAAAGTTAAGATCAGCTCGGAGTCTAAGAAGGAGTAAGAGACTGGTCTGCAGATGGAAGAGGAATTATCGTCAATTAAAAATGAATTTGCGAATCATTTCAATAATTTTTATATATCAATAATCTGACTGCAAAGTTTTTCATTGAGTTTAAAAACGGGGATAGAGAGCAAGCCCTTAGATTTATCCATCAGAGATAGATTCTCAACTCGAATGCTCTTAACTATTCTAAATTAATCTTAGAGAATGAAGAGTAGTTTAATTAATTTTCATAGCTCATTTTTGCAATACTTCAATATCGGATAATTTGGATCAGTTAAGACTTTTGTGCCCTAATCAACCTAAATAGCTACTAAGTACAAGGATCTGAAGAGTAAATTGTTTGATCAGTACGATCTAATAGATCTGCAACTTATTCCTTCAGATGATTTCTCATATTTGAACCTGAGGACTACTCAATTTATTTATTATTTGTTCTTTTCTAAATTTAGAGAAAAGGCAGAGATAAACGAACTGAGAGAGCTTATGAATAACTTGTGCGTTTATGTCACAGATCAAAACTGTAGAGGTATTAAAGACATCTATGAAACTTATTGGAGTGGCCAACTTATTACGGATAATCTTTAATATATCTTAACAATTAAATCTCTATGGACTGACTATTGAAGAATAGAAACAATTGCTTGAGGCAGGCAAAGGAGGAAGAAGATTCTTGGGTTTCTAATAAGACGATGACTCGCTGATCGGAGAGGAAGATAGTGACCAGTATATGCTAAACCAAAGTGAGAAAATTTAAATATTTCTCAGCTAACTTAAAAGTTAATTAGAAACTTCAGAATCGACTACAACAGACTAAGTCAGGCGGTTATTACTACTTCTACAAAAACTACTACTAGCACAACTACAACAAGCTCACCTGCCTTGTAAACTACCCGCCCCAAGGCTACAAATGTACCATCATCAACAAACGAAAGCATGCTAGACGAGGGAGTCGGCAACAGCGCTACAATTATTCCCTTGAATACTAAAATTCCAAGGAAGAGCCCGGGCAAGATTAACTTAAGGCCGACTATATATCATTTATATTTTTAGACTCCACTGCCTACGAATCAACCTTGAAGCAAATTTTGTAAATTAATCTCTTATCAAATGACTTAACTCGTATTTAAAACAGATCCCTGATTTATTTGAGATCACTTTTGACTCAAAACCCTCTGTAGATGTTTATTACTTAGACTCCTCTTGCATCACTACCATCTTCCAAAATCTTTGCTAAACATCAGGAGAGCCTTGATAGCTTACTTTCCCTCACAGAGAGTCTGAACATAGTGGATATTAAGATGACTCCTGACCATGAGTTAAATACAATGCTCTTGTAGTTGCTGGTCTTCAACCCAGAAGCAAAGGAAGATATTTATTACGCTATTAACTCATCAGAATTTATTATATTAATTAAAGGATATAAATTGCTATCTGCCTATCTTTAGGCTACTAATTTCAATGATCAACAAATAGATATCAGCGGATACATCATTAAAAGATCCAAACTCACTGGTCAAGACCTTTCTTAATCTATATATTTTTCAATTTCTGGAAGAGAGAATGATTTTGACAACTAAATGGATAATAAAGCATCTTATAAGTTGCTTTCTTATAAAATCACTAATCAATGATGATAACTATCAAATTTATATTTCGACAATATCAAGCATCGATATAGAAGAATAATGCTCTTGCTGCATAGAGGATATTTTAAAAGATAGAAGGAATTTATATGATGCTGTTTGAATGCTTCTTAGAATAATTAAGATACCAGTACGGTAATGGATAATAGGAACTCTACTTGTCAAGTATAATACAGGAAAAGCAAGTTTGCGACAGGAACAACTCTCGCTTTTATTCTAGCTGCTTGATAATAAAAGCATTTTTTATTTTAAGTCTGCAACCTCGGTTATGGCATAAACTAATGTTTCTTTTTTAAAAATAGGATCAGAGATAAGTTGGCTACTCCTCAATAAATTAACCAGCCTCTGGGAAGAATTCCTACCTCTCAAAACGATGAGATCTTACCAAGAATTTTTATTTTTTAGAAACAGCAGCAAGGACCCCTCAGTTTAGGATGATTTTGATGCAAATTAGAAGAATTTTACCTGGGAGTCTCTAGCTATAAGTATATATGTTTAGTAAAAGCGAAGCCTAAGTTTAGAGGTTTTGAAGATCCAACGAAGTACGAAGTCTATGATGAGTCAATAGACTGGAAAGGCAAAGTTTAAATTAAAAATATAAATAAAGTTGAGAGAACATCGATAGATAAGAAGATCATTCATATCATATGCCATTCACATCAAGACGCTGGATGGCTAAAAACTATGGATGAATACTACCATCAAGAATTTATTATTCATGAGATAGTTTTTAACCAGACTTCTGTTTCCATGATATATACTAACGTGGTAAAAGGTTTACTCCAAAAGAAGGAAAGAATTTTCAACCATGCAGAAATCTACTTCTTATTTTGAATTAGGTTTTTTTCTTTGAGAGGTGGTGGGCTATTCAAAGTTAGGAAACTAAGGAAACTGTAAAAATGCTAGTCAAATAAGGGCGATGGGTATTTAACCTTGGAGGCTGGGTGGCAAGTGATGAGGCTGCTCCTCTTTACTAAGATATTCTTGACAACATCAAGATTGGTCATGACTTTCTACAAAGAGAGTTTGGAATAACTCCTAAAGTTGCTTGGCATGCTGACGCCTTCTATATTTAATTTTCGGTCACTCTTCTGAGGTTGCAAAGCTATTCATGGATCTTGGTTATGAGGCTTTCATCTTTGGGAGAATAAATAGTCTATTAAATATTTTGTGAGAATGAGCAACGGAATGAAGGATACACTTGAAGACACTCAGAACTGGTAATTTATGTGGCAGCCTACTTTCGAAGGTGTTAATGGCCCTTATCAAAGAATTTGGATTAAATTTTTAAGCAAGGACATGATCTTCTCCCATGTCTTCAGAGACACCTAAACAATAGCTCTTAAAATATACTCTACTATTCTTATTAAATATTTTACATGGCTCCTTGTGGCATGAGATTCATGCACTAGAATGGCAGAGATGTTGACTCCATAATTCGCTCTGACCTAGATTCAAAAACTGGTCTTATCAAATGCTTTGAACAATACTTGAGCAAGCACATGTATTATAAATTATTTGAGGGGATATAAGACCAAGAATATTTACAAACTTTCATTCATACTCCTAGCATTTTATTGAATCAGCTTATGTTCATTGGAGACGATTTCGCTTTTGAGCAAGCAGAATAAGCCTTCTCGTATGCAGAAAACTTCAAAGCTAAAATAGAGAAGGTGTCTAATAGATTAAAAACATATATATCTCTATCTCTCTATTTAAACAGATATGTATTCAAGTACAGCTCATTCTAGCAGTACCTCCACGATTTAGCAGAAGAATATGAAGAGGATAGACAACTCAAGATGGCTATTTACAGAGGAGACATATTCCCGCACAACCAAGGCTACGAACACTACTGGAGTGGCTACTACACAGCCAGGCCTCAGTTTAAAGAGATCTACTCATTTATTGGCTTTTTTATCACTAGACGAGTTACATACAGCTCACTTTACACAACCACACTGTCTTAGAAATATTAATTTACCTTAAGCAGCAATTATAATGTCCAGTTAGATTGTTTTCAATCCTAACGCTATATAAAATGAGCGTCTTGATGCAAGAAATGCAAGTAACTAAATCCAAGGCGCCACTTCGTTGCTCACTCATCACGACACAATCACTGGCACTTCAGTCTAATATGTGATGGATTTCATGTCCAGCTACAACAACAAGATCTTGCAATCAAACTCTAACTACAATTAGAAGCTTGTATAGAGGGCTTTAAATTTCGAAGCTCAAAATTTGTAACAGATCTAACGAGACTACTCTACTTCCATAACAGATTTCATTAGCTATGAAAGCTTCAGGCAAGCACAAGACTCTAAAATCTATCTCATAGTTCATAATCCATCCCTAATTGCTTAAGATAGATTCTCACTCTCACTATAGAGAGGTAAAACTTATAAAGTCGAATTTTATATTTAAAACTCCTGCTGGCTATCTAATTGAAAAACTTAACTTCAAAGATTAAAAATACTAAATTATGAATGACTTGGACATCTATGAATACAACTCTCCTAACCCATTTCACTATTGTTTCAATTATAGCTGAGAATTTAATAAAAAAGAGAATTAAATTATATATTAAATAAAAATGGAATAAATCAGCGGCAGTTGAAGTGTGTCCAAATTAGATAATAATTAGACCATTCGATTCAGCATAAAATTCTAAGAACTTTTTATCCTTGTAACTTTTGTGTGGGAGCGCTCAGTTAAGAGTTATAAGCGACACAAGTTTAGATGAAGATGGTGATGAGGATGATGAAGAATGCGCGCGACATATCTCGCTGCTGAGAGGTGCTAGGAAAATGATTAAAGAAGAAACTCATATTAATTTTTAATAAGCTATCGAACAAGCTGCAGATCAGGCGCCGAATCTACGATTTTAACTGTCACCATTTTGCAACTCTCCATTTATTATTTTAACCAATCACCGATTTTAATTAAAATTCCTATATTAAATTTGGCGCTTACAAGGAAATTTATGAGTATGTGGTCTCTGAAAAGATTCAGCCCCTCTCTTATCAAGTATTCAGACTTTCTTTTAATAAAGAGTCTACCAGAGACGAATAAAAGCAATCTGATGATAATCATTTGAAGAAATTGAATACTAGCACTCCAAATATTCCTTATATTTTGATATCATCACTAAAATATTCAAGACAGGTTTAGAAGCAGGAAAAATGGAAATCAGACCAACGATAAAAAGTTTTTAGATAATTCAACTGATGCACCTGTTCCAGAAAGGTTTGTTCCTCCCCTTGCTAGAGAAAAGCCACATTCATCAGGTCTTATCACTGAAGATTAAAGATAAGGGTCAATCTCTGTTGGGTAGTGCTCTCTAAGCATGAGAATAAACTAGGATGAGGAATTTGAATTCAGATATAAGAAGGCTGATGGAAGCTTTGACAGGGAGTTTAAGTTTGACTTTATGTACTATAAGAGTTACTCAGGCACGAGAAGAAAGGGAGGCATTTATGTTTTCAAGCCTTCCCACAAAGATCCTCTTCACTATTCTTAAAGTTTATAGTATAAGATCCTTAGTACAAATTCTTAGATTTTAATATGAGTTGATGCTTAAATCGGTAAAAGCAGAGAGCAGAAAGGAGTCCGGTTAATTGATGGTCGCTTTAGAAAATCCAAGGTTAGGTGATGTCTTACTGAGAGTAAAAATGATCAAGACAGATCCGTCTTAATTATAAGATGATTTATTTTAGATTAGGAAAACTGTGGTGAGCTTGAATTTGAGGTAGAATTCAGTGGTATAAACGTGAACTAAGAAGTCACAGTAAACTGGATAGACACCACTATAAGAAATCAAGGGCTCTTCTACACAGATTAGAATGGCTTAGAAATAGTGAAGCGAGTGATGTCCAAGGGTATTGATGATACTGGGATGCCTTCTTTGGCTCCAGCAAACTACTACGCAATTAACTCTGCTATCTTTATAGTCACTGTTAAAATATCTATTTATAGAGGACGAATAGAACTAGAATAACTA
The DNA here is from genome assembly GCA_027382625.1 of Tetmemena sp. SeJ-2015. Taxonomy (NCBI): domain Eukaryota; phylum Ciliophora; class Spirotrichea; order Sporadotrichida; family Oxytrichidae; genus Tetmemena; species Tetmemena sp. SeJ-2015. The sequence continues at coordinate 32,816 of JAJKFJ010023883.1, read as the reverse complement.
GATGATAGTGATGAACGATCGCACTTAGGGTGGTAGTGGCTTCAGACAGGGTCACATTTTATTTTCATTGAGCTAATGTTCGATAGGAGGACTTTCACAGATGATGAACTTGGCAACTAGGAGCACTTAGATGAGAAGAACCCAGACGGCACTCCTCGAAGATCTCACAACAGGTACTTCCTTGCATTTACAAAATCAAGACTAGAGGCTTTCCAAGTTATAACAAAGAGATCACTTTTTGAAAAAATTATTATCAAGATAAAGAAAAGTAATATTAAAATTTAACATTAGTAAGGAATAAAAATTGATTTGTTAGAGATGGTAAAAAATTTACTCTCCTCTCCAATATTTTACGAGCTGGTAATTCAACTCTTAAATATAACATTGCTATTTTAATTTATAATTTTCTACTGTAATTATTTTTAATAAATATAATAATTATCATTTAAGACAAATACATTTTAAGTAATGGGGTATTGATTAGAGTCTCTGCCTGATAAAGGTAGCTCTTTGATTCATCAAGTGATTAATATAACACTTTCTTTATTTTTATATATTGCATCAAAGTGAAAGTGATCAAGCTGCAGCAAATGGCAAAGTAGCTGAACGTAGTGGACATTAAACTGACTCCTGACAATATTTTCCAAAAGATACTAGTTCATCTCACTATCTACACAAGACCAGAAGTTAGCAAGAAAGCAGCTGAGGAAGAAAACACTAATGATTATGAAAGTTTAATATCAGCCTATATTGAGGCCTTGGATTCCAGAGACACACTCAAATACTATAATAGACTCATTCATTCGGCAGCTCAAATCACCAGAACCAAATTAACAGGCTTAATATTTAATCATTAAAAAGCTGTAGATATAATTTGCATAAAAAATATACTTAATCAATGTAATCAATCCAAACAGTTAAGCAAATTTTTAACATAGAGGATTGTATTGCGCTGTCAAAAAAACTAGAATATTGTCTCTTTTTCTTATTTAACTTTTAAATATTATTTATCAGTTTTCTTTTAGCATTTTAATGAGGCTAAAGAATGAGTGAAGAAGAAATCTCCTATTAAGATTCTAGGAGGAAGGTATTCGATATAGTTACTTTTTAAATCTAATTCTTTTGACAGAGACAAATTTAACAAAAACGAATCAGGACTGATAAGCTTATGAATTAATTGATTCCTTTAACTAAAATGAAAAATATATCTTAAATTGGATAGATATAAGATATTTAAAGGAAAAAATTAAATATAGTAGAAGAAGTTTGATGTTGTATATCATTTCAGAAAAAGCAAGTAATTTTTAGAGAAGTAAGGCTTAATTAACAAAAAAGATAATTTACTTAATAAATTCATTTTTTAATTAAGACAGGTTAAATATGAAAACTAGAAAAGGTTATAGCGATTTATCATATTATGTCGCTTCAGTAAAAAATTCTACATACAGACAGCCACTTGTAATGTCAAAGATGTAAAATCTTTCAAGTTGGTTCTTCCTTCGACTCATTTATCTGCTCTCTTTGAGCTTGCTATTGTTTATAAATTTATCTCTTTCATACTTTAAAGGCTTCATTTTTAATTGGTCAGCTCTAAGGAAAATGCACTCGAATCAGGCTTTAAAGATCCAGTACTTAAGCAAATTCTAAGACATGAAAACAAGGACGAGGAAAGTAGTAGTATTGAAAAGGATCTCAGAAATATATAACAAAATGAAGCCGCTCAAAGTTATCTCACTTCTCAACTTAATATAAATCTATTTAACCCTTGTTTGGGGAATACACGACAGGAAGAAAAGTCAAGATCTATGACGACTCCTTTGATTTGAAATTAATTCATCTCTATTTAATTTTAAAGATTTTAAACCTGTTCCTCCAACATAATTTAAGTTGTTATTATAGATTGATTTTAATAATAATTTGGTAAAAGGATAGTGCATGTGATAGCTCACTCTCACTAGGATGCAGGCTGGATCTATTCAAACAGCCAGTATCAAAACAGTGTAAACAGAATCTACTCAGAAGTAGTAGCTGCTCTCTTTCAGAACAAGCAGAGGACTTTCTAAGTACAAATAGAAATTTAATAAATTGTTTTTTCATCCATGCAGAGATTCAATTCTTCAAGAACTGGTGGGTTGAGTAAAATGAAGACACCAAGCACAAAGTTAAAACCACTTTTGGAATACAATTATTTTATAGTGAAGGAGCTTGTGAAGGAGGGAAGGTGGGATTTCGTTAATGGAGGCTGGGTAGCCACAGACGAGGCCAATCCCTTATACTCAGACTTTTACCACAATATAAAAGTAGGGCATGACTTCCTACAAAGGGAGTTTAAAATTACTCCTAAAATAGGTTGGCATGCAGACGCATTTGGATAATAACTCATCAATACTTTTAATTTTGAAATTGTGGACATTCATCGGAGAACGCGAGAATATTCATGGACATAGGGTTTGATGCGTTCTTCTTTGGGAGGATCAATAACTAAGAGCTCATCAAATATGAAAACGCCTAAAGCAGACAGATTTTTTGGCAGCCCACTTTTGAAGGAGTAGAAGGCGCTTATTTAAATTAATAGATCCTATTTCATATAAAAATGAGGAGTTTATATACTTAAAGAGAAAATTAATAATCAGAATTGTTTCTTCTTCTTTTCTAATTAAGATAAACTTATTAGAGTAGAGACATGCTCTATGTGGAGTTTTATGACAACATATAAACTTCTTATTTTTCATATTTTATAAGGAACTTTTGAACTGAATTTACATGAGTCCTTGCAACATAATGATTGGTAACTCTCCTGGGAACTATAACCATTTAATTAAATAAATTTATTATAAACTTATTTTCTCGTACGAAGAGGACTAGTTGTGACTCTTCCATCATTCATCTTTCAAATATAATTATGTAGACTGGAAGGACCAAGAGACTTTTACAAATATGCATTTCTTATCGTCATCTGGACAAAATTCGAGAGGTGATAAGATATTTTAATTTACAGGAGTTACCTGCTACTTCACAATAGAAGGTAGGAGCTCTTTGTGAGACTTTAATTTATAGAAAATTATACTCTTTTAAAATTAATTTTATTCCCCTCTAATTAAACTACAACCCTGAAGAGCTAGTGAATTTAAAAAGCAATGTTTATTAGTGAAGAAAGAGTTAGATGAAGACACTGGCCTAATCAAATGCTTTGAAAACTATCTCAAAGGAAGCAGAACTCAAAACTATAAAGCAATATCATTTTTATTAAGTAAAGTGTATTTAAACGTGATAATGCTTTTCGGGGATGACTTTTCCTATTCCTATGCGAGGGACGCTTACAAGAAGCTTGACTAACTCATCTAAGAAGTAAATCTCTCCAATTATTTCAGTTAGCTAATTAAAAAAATCAGAGGAGCTCAAGATATGAGATGAAGTATAGCACTTTCAGCAGATATCTCAAAGAACTTAACCAAGAGATAGAGTTAAGCTAGAAAGATAATTCTCAAGAAGAAGGAAGAATTAATTTCCCAATTTTCAAGGGAGACTTATTTCCCTATCTGTATGGAGAGGAGCATTACTTTTTTAATTACTGGTCAGGCTACTACACTTCGAGGCCAGTTTTTAAAGAGCTGGTGCGAGAGTACACTTAAGCCTGTCAATTCACCCTTCAAATTCATTATTCATAAATGATCGCACTGTAAATAGTTAAGCTAAGGAGCAATCAATTCCCAGAATACAGGGAGATGAGAGAATTGAGTAAGACTATGCAGGAAGAATGGGCTTTCCTCATGCACCATGATACTATCACTGGCACTTCCACACAAGGTGTCATGAATATTTTTTATATCCAAACTGAGCTCATTGAGTTGATTATCATTTAAAAATCTTCCTCCTCTTTAAATATTCTATTTGTAATTATGGCTAATGCCAACCAGTCAATTGTGAAGTTACTCTAAAAGCAGTTGGGCTTCAGTTTTAAAAACTTGAAGTTTAACTTCAGAGACTACTAGAGCTTACAGTCCTTTTCTTAATTGTATACAGCTTATGAATACTTAAACGCTTCCTCAATCTATATCGTGATCTATAATCCCTCTCTTCATATTCAAGACAAGATAACCTTTCAGATTCCCTATAGCTAGTAATTAAGATATATCAATTACTTATTTATTAATGGAAATACTCTACGCACGTGTATGATGAGAAAGTATCTACTTTTGTTAGGACTTAAGCAACCTTTGCCCTTTCAGAGCAGCATATTTTAATAATTTTATTGACAATTAAACGATAGTGTTGTAAGAGGTTTATATCCCTCAACTCTAAATAAAACCACTTTCGCATAAAATTATCCAGATCGTAAAACTAACACAAAACTAAGATCCATCAAAGGGTAATAGAATTCCAAATAGACAGCTGCAATACACATCTTTTAGTGATTTTTAAAAGGAGAAGAGGAAGTTTTTAAACGATAATGCCTTTGATGAGCTCGCAAATCATACCAATTAAGATAATTAGGACAATTAAAATCATCCAACCTCAGAAATACAAAGACATAATAGTACGAACCTAACAAGTTAAAATTAAACAGGGAACCTTAATGGTTGCATTTTCTCTTTGTTTAATATTTTACTCTTCCGAAAGGAGACTAGAAGTTAAGCAGTTGGAAAGCAAAGAGCTTCAATTTATAATGAGGGATAGTAAAACCATGAACAAATTAAGATCTTTCAGATTTGATTTTAAGTACTATCTCAGTTTTAATATAAGTATAAATTTAAAGTTATACCGGACCAAGCAGAAAAGGCGGCCTCTATGTTTTCAAGCCAACTGAGACTGATCCGTTTCAGTATCCTCTTTCTCTTTAGAGTATAAAGGCATTGAATGGAGAAGGTTTATCGCAACTATAGATAAAGTACTTGAATCCTTAGTATCAGGAAGTCTTTGTCAAAGTTACTTCTTAATAATTTTTTTATAAATTATAATTACACTGTTTGACCAATAAGAAGAGGAAGATTGGGATGAAATTTCTTTTGAGGTTTCATTCACTGGACTTCAGCCAAACGAAGAAGCAACGATTAACTTCATCTCAGATGACATTTATAATGAAGGTGTATTCTACACTGACTCAAATGGACTTGACTTTGTAAAAAGAACTTTCTTGGAGGGAGTTTAGCGTATTATACTTTAATTTAAGGTTCATACGATGGAATTCCTTCAGTAGTTCCCAAAAACTTCTACGATATAAATAAGGCAATTTTCATCCAAAATCAGGACTAGACTTAGCAAATGATAGTCATGAATGACCGATCTTAATCTGGCTCTGCTTTTAGAAAAGGACATGTCGAACTGCTCTTCGACAGAAGAGTGATGACATAAGACGATTTAGGAAATTAAGAGCCTCTTGATGAATTAGATTCATACTAAGCGCCTCGTAGATCTCATAACAAATACTGGCTGATCTTTACTGACTCAAGATAATAGGCTTTTGATGCAATTCAGTAGAGATGGTAAAATTGTATTCATATCTTTGGCTATATAACTTCAAATTTGCATGAATGAATGCTTCTCACCTTCAACCCTATTTATAATAAATTTTTAATTTAATCCTCTGTAGGTTATCTAAGCCAGCGCTTTAAATGCGATTCCAGACTCTTCAGTGCTGCTCTCTCACTATGAGAAGGTGCAGAATTTACTCACTCTTACAAATAATCACGGCATAGTGGATGTTAAATTGATGTCTAACAACGACATGAATTCTGTTCTCGTCCATTTGCTCTTCTTCAACCCTAAAGCCACTAGAGACATCTATACTGGCTTTGATGCCGCTGTATTCTTATTAAAAAATGAAAATATCTATTTTTCATGGAGGCCTATCTTGACGCAAACAGCTTCACTAGCAAACCAGTTGGTCATCATAAATTCTACTATTTTAAATGATATAGTCACAGACCTTACAAAATTACGAGAACTAAGTTGACAGGCTTTGTACAAATATAATCATAATTTCTCCTTTTTTTGGCTAGCCTTTAACGGCTGAAGAATTGGAGTTTGACTAAGACTACGATAATGAGGCGACTTTTAAACTGATAGCTTATAAAATAGAGTTTTGGAGAGCTCTTTGATAATCTTAAATTAACTACCTTCTAAAGTGATGATAGTGATGATGATGTAATAGATAGTAATAATCTTTCCCAGCCACAATCCAGTTATATAACTTATCTAAATATCATATATCAATCTTTCTTTTTCAAATTTTAATCTGAATCAATTTTACCCTACTCAAAACTAAAAAAAATATTCTAAAATATAGGATTCAAAATTCAAACATTTTCAGAGATAGAGATTGATTTACAGAAGTTAAGAATGACAAAAAATTAAATGGTTAATTATAATAATTTATTGTAGGAATTAATATCGATTTATTATTTTTAAATCATACGAACTCCTTAAAAATAAAAAATCTCTCCTTCTATTTTTATGAATTTTTGATGAGAGAAAATTGTAAGTTTAAGGTTGATACAAAGATGATATAGTAACTGAAGCTATTATTGGAGGATTAATTTTCCTTCTATTATTTAAATAAAAATAACAATTAAACACATATTTTAATAAAAGGAAGATAAAAGGGAAAACAAAGGTTCTTATCTCTGCAAAATAAATATCATAAAATTGATGAACGTGAATATGAAAGAGACACGTAAAGAAATATATGCAACCACACTGATGGGAGTGGTAGATAATAATCATGAAAGATGTGGAGAAGATTATGTTCATGCAAGAGCAGCTAATTAAGTTAAAAAAGTCAAAAAAGGTTCGTTAATAGTGATTTCAGATGAAATAATTCGAAAGGAAATAATAATTAAGGGAAAAGATTATGAATAAAATGAAAGGTGGGCAATTTGATTATATATACCTTGCTATGTAAAAGCTCTTTCTAATTTGTAATTTTGAAAATATCAATTACAATACTTTAATTATATCCTTCTTATAATAACTCAAGCAATTTTTTTTTAAAACAGAAAGCCTAAACGATTTTCTAATACACAGAAATAGCAAACGTATTAATGATTTTAAGATCTTAAAGCTTATTAATTGAAAGCTTTAGTAGATTGAATAGGTAATTTATAATAATTATTCTTACAGCTAAAAAATAATTAATAAATAAATATATTTTTTCAAAAAGAAAATAATATATGACAATATAATGATGGCAATATTATAATATTATAAGAGTTTTAATGCACATTTATGATCATCGAATGATAGAAAAGTCTTTTAAATTTGTGATAATAAATTTCTTCTTTTCTTTAATCTGAGTTAGTATTTATTTTTTACATTATTCAAATAAATACTTAAAATTATTCTTAAAATATGTTTGAATTAAACAAATCAAGTACCAAGAGTAAAAGATAGATTAAAATGCTATCTCTTTTACTCTTGCTTGGAGAATTATTTATTTTGAGCAGCTACACTCCAGCAGACTTAGTAGATCCTCTCAGACCAAAATTCTTCATTTGTGGATGGTTCCTCCCTAAATAATGAACTTAAAAATTCTCAGCTCAGAGAATAAGAGACCAGAATTCTCTATTATATTATTCCTTGTTGATATAATTTGTTTCTGGAGCTTTTGAAATAAGGGACTACTGACATAAATTTTGAATTGCGTGGAGACACCGCCCAAGATGACTATTCTTACCTAAAAACAGAGCGTCAACTAAATCAAATTTTCAAGCATGGTAGCAATGATTCATAACAATCCTATAATGCTCTCTTTCAACCTATCTTAATAAATTTTGAGAACTTTTGTTTGCTATTTATTTTCTATCATGAAAACTATGGGACAGAGCAGCCATCTAATTTATTAAATTCTAAGTGCAAACAAATTATTTGCTATCCTCCAGTATTCGATAAGAAGAAAGACTGGAAAGCGAAAGAAAAACTAATTTATATCTTATTTACGAAAGGCGACTGGGTTTATCAGAAGAAAAAGGTAGTGCATATGATATGCCATTCCCACTAGGATGCTGGTTGGCTTAAGACTCCAGACTAGTATTATAACGACCAAGTCAAATATATTTACACCCACGTCGTCGAGGCTCTGGAGAGTAACCCAGCGCGTACTTTCAACCACGCCGAGATTTGGTTCTTCCAAAGATGGTGGTACGAGCAAGACCATCAGATGCAGCAAAGATTTAGAAAACTCCTCGCAGAGGGAAGATGGGTATTTAATAACGGTGGCTGGATTGCAAGCGATGAAGCTACTCCTCTATATGAAGACATCATTGAAAATATCAAAGTTGGACACGACTTTCTTCAAAGAGAGTTCAACCTCACTGTAAAGGTGGCCTGGCATGCTGATGCGTTCGGTCATTCAGATTGCTCATTTTATATGATAGTATCATTCATCTAACACAGCTAAAGCTTTCATGGACCTAGGCTATGATGCTTTTATGATTGGAAGAATGAGCAACGGGATGAAGGATGCACTTGAAGACGCTTAGAACTGGCAATTCTTCTGGCAGCCTACCTTTGAAGGACCTCAGGGACCCTATCAGACCAAAGAAATGATGTTCACTAACATCTTCAGAGATATGTACACTTGTAATTGTTGAGTTTTCATTTCACAATTTCACCTCCCCATGTGATATGAGATTTATGGGCAACGGATTCAGAGAAGTAAACAGCTTTGTGAATGAGTAACTTGACTCAGATGGTTACTTCAGATGCTTTGAAAATTATCTCAGAGGCTACAAGACCGATAACATTAACATTGATACTGTATGTATATGTGGATTCCCATAACGTAGTTATGTTCTTCGGAGATGACTTTGCTTTCAATGACGCGAATGACGCCTATCGTTTCGTGGAGAGTCTGACAGCCGAGATCATGAAAAGATCAGACAAGTACGAGTTCAAGTTCAGCTCCTTCCAACAATATCTTTCAGAACTGAGTGAGGAGTACCTCAATAAGACTCAATTCAAGGTACCAGTTTACACTGGTGACATATTTACTCACAATCAGGGCTACGAGCACTATTGGAGTGGCTATTATACTTCAAGACCTCAGTTTAATTTTTACAGCCTGCTTATTTATTTAAGGAACTTGTAAGAGAGTTCGTGGCACTATCAGAAACTACTACCACAATCTATCCTTAAAAGCATTTTGCTTAGTATTTGCGGTTATTGAAGTTTAAATGATAGGTCAGCTATTATTGACTGGCGAGAGCTAACCTTCTTATTTTATTTAGAGCTCTACTGTTTAGGACATAAAGAAGTCTGGAAATGCACTCTAGGAGCACTGGTCTTTCCTGATGCATCATGATACGATTACAGGAACCTCCACTCAAGGAGTCACTGACCATCAATCTTCAATTATTTTAAATCTTAACTGATAGGCTAGGTCTTTGACGAAAATAAATACGCCTATTTATTTGCTTTTCAATAAGTTTTTGTTTTTGTTTTTAAATTAAAATGTAGAAACTATTTTGTCAATAGCTTAGACTAAGTTGGGATTAAACTGGGATATGCCAAAGTTATTATTCCACAAAAATTCGACCTCCGTGCCTATTCTGAGCCTCTAAGGCGAGACAGCTGATAAGGAGATGAGTTACTTTGTAATTTATAATCCCTCCTTCTTCTCCTAAGAAAGATTCTTTATCAGACTTCCTGAAGACTAAATTTCATTATTTCTGACACCTACAAGGTTAAGATCTACGACGAGCAGAGTCAAAAATTCGTGGAAGATTTATGCTTTTTAAATAGAACTTGACATTGAAACCTATATTAAAAGAGGTACAAGTTTAATTATTGATTGAGATAGTAGACTTCCCGAACGTAAATCCGTTTTAAGGACCAGCAGACGTTGTTGAGCTGGCTATAAATAGGAAGATCTTGCCTCTCTCGTACCTATTGGTGCGAGTTCAAACAGTCTCTGCTTCTGCAGAAAAAGGCAGGAAGCTAACACTTCAGCAAGAGAATAAGCTTTTATATAAATTGAGATAGTTATTGCTGATGAAGAATTAGTCAGATAGCTGCAAGATCCATTTGGAATTGTGATTACATTCATTCACACATAAATGAATCTAGGGGAAGATATTTAATAGTAGAAGAAGAGAAGATGAATTTTTACTCCAAGACCAGGAGCATAAAAATAAGCACAAGAAGAAGCCAACTAAAGACGTTGATCCCAATGGCGATCATCCCATCAAACCTACTCATCACTAATAGTCATCTAGGACTCTCGAAATGCTTATAACTTCTATTCTATTTTGATTCTGTTTATTGAAGTGCTGACAGATAACTGCAGACTGAAGGCTACTCACAATGACAAAGGGGAGCTAGAGTTTAACTACATCATGGGCGAAGATATTCGCCCCAGAAATTTCAAATTTGATTTCATGTACTACAAGAGTTTTGAGGGCCCTAGGAGATAGGGAGGTATCTATGTCTTCAAACCCTCGCACAAGGACCCCATTCACTATGAGTTGGAATTCATGGGTATGGAGAGTTTTGAGGGAGATGATGTATCTCAGATTCTCATCAAATACGTAAATCCTTAGATGGGAGAGAGTCTGGTTAGAGTAAAGCTCTCTCAGCAAGGCTAGACTTTAATTTGAATACACTTATATACTGAAGTTGACTTGCCAGGAGTTGGAGTTTGAGGTTGAATTTGCAGGTATAAATAGAAATCAAGAAGTTACCGTAAACTGGATTGACTCAAGTATTAAGAACAAGGGAGTGTTCTATTCTGACTCCAACGGACTTGAGCTCATACAAAAATAATAGATAACTAAATATACTTATTCATAAAGAGGACACAGCAACCTGGTATTAATGACTAGGGTATGCCTTCACTAGCAGCTGCTAACTACTATTCTATAAATAGCGCCGTCTTTGTGGAAAATGATGGAGCTAGAACTTCTTAGATGATAGTGATGAACGACAGGCCTCAGGCGGGATCAGGCTTCAGATTAGGTCATATACAAATTTACTTATCTTAAAACAAATGAATGATATTGAGTTGATGTTTAATAGAAGAACTTTCACTAAGGATGAGCTCGGTAATGATGAACCTCTGGATGAGAAAAACCCAAATGGAACCCCTCTCAGAACTCACAACAAATACTATGTGGCTTTCACTAACCGCAGAGAAGAGGCCTTTAATATTATTGCCAGAAGATCGATGCTCACCTTCAATCTCCCTATTTTAAGTGTCTAACTTTGAATTCTAATATTAAGGACTTGAGTATTATTGCATTAAATTAATATTCTGCTAAATTAGGTTGTAAAGAGGCTAGACTTACCTTCTTCAAAAATATTTGTAACACATGCTCGAGCTATTAGTATTTTATAAAATGGATTAATTCATACTTATTTCTTTATTTCTTTCTATAAAAGACCTTGACAGGTTGAATGTAATCATTTGATATTTTCTTATTCAAATAGACAAACTACTATAAGCAAAAGGAACAACAGATAAATGTCCTGGATGGTAAAACACTATTAGATATTAACTCATTTATAGATTATGGAGGTTTCTTTGAGGACATAAGTGTGTTTAGTAACTTTTTTTTTATGTGGTGGAATAGACTCCTGGATAAGAAAATGCAAAGAAAAGGAAAACTCTAACAAATGAATTTTTCCATAATCATAGAAACTCAGCCAAGAAGTTTTCAGTGGTTTCCCAACCAAGACAGACTATAGGACAGAAGGATCACATGAAAGGGTATTAACATGAAAAGAATTTAGGAGTAGAAGCAGATGCTCAACAGACTAGGGGTATTTTGTATCATCATTAGATTAGTCAAGTTAAGAAGTTCATTTTCTTGGTCACTCTAGGTTCCTTGACTGCAGTAATTTGCTATTTTCAAGATCTGTGCATATTTGAGGGATATTACTTGAATAAATTTTAATAAAATGATGAGGGATTGACTAGTAAGTGATAAAGCAGATATTATTTGTACTCTTTATGTATGGAAAATGAAAGACCTTACTGATTAAAAGTGAAAAATAGGATTGGACACAATGACGAGATCAACTACTGGCTTAGATATGCTATGTGGATCTGTTTCAACACCTCATGTGTGATGTTTGTAGCATGCATAGGGTAATATTTATGTTACTAAAATCTTGTTTGTAGAGAGTACTATAGCAGAGATGCCGAGGGTTCAAGTTTACCAGAAATGAAAGCAGTGTTAGCAGGAGTCCACATTAGCACATTTCTTTCTATCAGAGCTTTGATTGGAAAATTAGTGGGGGTAACTGTTGCAATTATTGGAGGGCTTTCACTAGGGAGATATGGTTCTTTTGTTCATATGTCCGGTGTAATATCTCACCAGCTGACTCACAGAGTATCTTACTTCAAAGATTTAAGTCAAAACTATCAAGCAAAACTCCATGCATATGCAGCTGCGATTGCGGCTGGAACTTGCTGTTCAGCAGGCTGCCCTATTGGTGGTGTTCTATTCGCTATGGAACTTATAGGCACATACTACACATTGGGGAACTTATGGAAAGGAATGCTTTGCTGCACTGCCACAATTTTTGTGTACTATCTCATGCATTCTCTTCCCTTCGTAAAGCCTCCTAAGTATACCGTCTTCGAAGAGTATCAATTAAACCACGAAGTTTTCTTCTTCATTATATTAGGCTATCTCTCAGCTATAGTTGGAAGACAGTTTGTGCACATTTTATCCAAAGTAGTTTTTCTGAGAGCAAAACTTAAAAACCCATTACTCCTTAATAGATGGAAGTGGTGCTTCATAGTTATCCTGTTTATATCTTTTGTGCAATTCCCTCTAAAATTCCTGCACTTTCCAGAGAGATAAGTGTGGAATATCATGTTTAGCTATACTGACATTGAGCAAGCAACAAGTAAGATACAGATTGATAAAAGAACGTTTTAGATGGTCATGTTTTCGCATATCCTAATCTGGAGATTAGATATTATTTTTAGCTTGTGTTGATAACTTATTGCATAATGAAGTTCATAATAATCACGCTCTCCCTGACTTTACCGCTTCCTAATGGGATTTTTGCTCCGATGATATCTTTTGGTGCAGTTTTTGGGAGATTATTCGGTCACTGCCTAAACCTTATAGGGCAGTATTATGATATCCCTCTAATTTAACGTAATACTTATACTAATAGATAATATTTATAGATGAGGGTATCTATGCAGTGGTAGGAGCTACTTGCGTGTATGGATCAGTGACTAAGACGATCTCTATAGCAGTAATAATGTTTGAAGTTACTGGCTAGATTACCCTTTTGATTCCTATCTGCATAGGCTTGTCTGTTTCTTATATGGTCTCACAGGCAATAACCATGAGCATCTTTGACGTGCTGCTTGAGTTCAAGAATTTCCCCTTCTTGCCTAGTCTAGGTGCAGATCAAAGTCAGGATTTGAGAGCCAGGGATCTCTTGAACAGAAATTTCTTGTTTTTAAAAGAAGACTCCTAAATTAAAGATATTGCCTACCTCCTTGATAAGCTAGGACAGAAGAACATCTAGATTCCTGTACTAGACTCAAGCAAGTAAGATTTAATTAGAGGCTATTTATATCTTTTTCCAGTTAATTACTCTATGTTGTGACAACAAAGCATCTCAGAAGCTATCTCAATTAGCAGGGAGGATTGTAAGTACTTATATCCTCTTTAAAAATACATCTTTATAGTGTCAAATTCATCACAGACTTCAAGAGTTATCAGCAAGTCAAAGAGTATAACTCCAATCTTTATCGTGACTTAATTCACACAATTCCTCTTTGGGAGTACAAGGAAAATAAAAGTCTGCAAGACCTAGATATGCTAGACGAAGTTGAGGGTGAACTAAAAACTAAGAGAGACGACCTGAATGACTTTTAGAGGAATAAAATCAAAGTGGTCAAAAGCTTTTGGAATGCTCCTATTGATTTCGAAGACCAAACGCTCAAAATCAATCGTAGTCCATCGATCATATAAGAAGAAGCTTAACTGATGAAGATACACTTCCTGTTCATTATGCTAAATATCAACACGATCTTTGTCATAGATCAGGGCAAGCTAGTTGGAACAATAACCAAGATTAATTCTCATTTAATTTTAAGGTTGAGTTCATTAAAAAGAGGAAGTTGCAAGATACTACTGTAAATACGAATAAAGAGGCTAAAATTTAAAGATAACTCCTAAAAGAGGAAAATCTGCTCGACTTTAGGCATGAGGACATGAAGAAGTTTTTTGCAGTTTGATATTAAATTAAGATCTATTCATTCTACTAAGTAGTTTGCACAAAAATTGAATAAATCAAAATTAAAAATTTGTTCATCACCATATACCCACAGTTTTCTTTTGATAGAAATCATAGAGCTTAGTTCTTAGATTATTAGTGGATTTGTTAACCATTTGACGAATGAACTACTTGCATTCGTTTTTAGTCATCTCAAGCTTGAACCTCTCTCTCAGCTACTCTAGGACTCTATCAGAGCCTTAGAAGCAGGGCAGATCTATTCCAGAGATCATAGTCATCTCTACGAATGAAATTATCTCTTCTGCGTGCTCTCTCAGGCAGAGGAATCCCTTAGTCATGAGTCTAGTGAATTTATCATAGTGGGGGGAGGAAATACCTCCCATCACGTCAACATACTCCTGAGTAAGCTTAAACGTCCAAGCCTCGAAGTTGAAGTTACCTGGTGAGTTAGATAGCATGAATCCAAAGTCAACGTGAACTACGTGGCCCTGAGAATCTAATAGAATATTTCCATTGTGTCTGTCTTTAATTTGGAGAATATAGCATAGCAAAGAGTAGCCTGCCATTGATTAAATGAAGTTATTTCTAGCTTCTCTGAATCTTTTCTTCCTTTGGGAAGCGTTATTTTAATTTTAAGATTGTAGGCCGCCATATGTGTTAATGAAATAGGATCTGAGGTCTTAAAATTCTGGGTAAGTCTTTTTCAACCTATCTATGGAGAGAGTATCAGGGATAGTTTGTATAAGGCCTCCATCGTGGCAAGTTGCTATGATGTTAAAAGGCTTGAGCCATAGTTTTAGTTTATGACTGTCGAAAATATCCTTAAATTTAGATAAAGCCATAATATGAATGTTTCAATAATTTAAAGTGGATAAATATTTATCAGCTGTGCAGCAAACTGCTCTTATCTTAAATCATCGCCACTCTTGACGATGACAGAAATGAAGCCGTGATTCCTTACTTGTCTGAACTTGCTTTTCTGCTTGAGTTCTAGTTAGATCTCCTCATAATTTTTCTTGCCAAAGAGGCCTACTGGTTTGCTGGGCTCTTTGTTCTAAACCATAATTTGCCCTTATAAAAAGTAAATTAAGAGGTAAAGCAGGAGCACATTTTCGACAATAGAGATTACTTATTGTAATTATAATTCATAATTCAATAAAATATTTTAGTACGTTTAAAATTTCAAGAGATAAAGATAAATTAATGATGATCAAACCAATAGAAATATATCTAATTTATTTTCTCACTGAAATAAAATTATAATTGCGAAGTATATTTATTATTTTAAATTGTAATTGTAGTAAAGGAATTCATCGTCTTCATCACTTTTATCCTCAATCATAGTATCAGAAAGATTCTAATTATTTCTATCTCCTTTATCATTATTCGTATCAGATTCATAGAATTTCTTAGATAGTTTCTTCTTCTTCTTGCTCTATTTATTTTAAGGATTATTAACACTTTTGTACTCTTCTAGGAAATCCTAGGAGTACTCCTTTGTAAGTTTATTCTTTTCAAGCTTGTAAATTAAATAAATGAATGTACTTCTTGCCAGCATTTCTCTCATTTTCAACTGACTTGGCTTTTCTTTGGACGTGATACTCCTGTTCATTCAAGTATTTTAATAATTTGTGATTGTATGTATGTGTGTATTTTGAATGAGCCTGAGTTTGTATATCTTCATCAGAGAATATGTGTGAGCTTTCCTTCCTTGCAGAAGCTGGATTATTGCTGAACTCCTTCATCTCTATGAACTACTGCTGTTGCCCTTTTTTATCGTTGCTTTTCGCGCTTTTGAGATTGAGTTTGGACTTGAAGCTAAAGGAGCCCTTCTTCTTTCGCTGTGCACTATCTTGGATAGAGTGGTTTATCTCATTATTGGATAGTTGAGAAGATTCATCCCCACTAAGAGTATCTTTTCTGGCTTGTGAGTCACTTCTAGACCTGTTGGAAAATTCATCCTCGTCTTATTCTATCTCGATGATGATGTGATAAGGTACTCTCTCCTTCGAGTGAAGGCAGAAGTTGTACTCTGTGCACACTTAGAGCACCTTATGCTTTGCCACTCTCTTCTTGCGGTCATTCTTCTTATTGCTCTAAAACTTAGATTGAATGATGTTGTCATGGGTTATAGGGATGTAAACATTTGCTGGAAGATTCTTATTCAATTGCTGGAGCAACTCTGACAGCATCTTGTTTCTCTCTAATTGAGGAACTGGCTTGAGCACTTCAGAGATGTGAATCAAGTCTGAGACAAACTTAGGCGTCTGGAAGAAAAGCTAGTGCTCAGTCATGTTATTAGTCAAAGTTCGGATTATCTACTAGTCATGCCTATTTATAAGTGCTATGCTGTCCAGTTAAGTGATCCCCTAGGTGTAGTCATAGCGAATCACTGAAGAGGAACCTGTATCAGCAAGTTCTTCTAATTAAGGTAACTAGATCTGCTTCTTAAGAAGTTCTTCTTGATTTTTCAGCTCCTCTGAAGAGCTTATAGAAGCTCTTGGAATTTACTCTTCAGCTGCTGCAATGAGTTTTCTGAGAAATTCCCAAAGCTATGGCTCTTTATGCTGACTCATCTAAATACTCTCAGCATCATCAATGCCAGCAACTATGTACCAAAATATCAAGTGAGCAAACTTGAGTGACCTGCGGGATTTACTTAGTAAAAATTTCTCAAGCAGGTCTAAGTGCTGTGAGCCTGAATGACTGTTTTGGTGAATAGTGCTGCCTCTAGGTTAGTTTTTATTGAAATGGAACAGATAAGTGCACAGCTAAGGCACATAGAACTCTATTTCCTCAGGGTACTTTTCATAGAGAATAGCTAGCTCACTAAACACCTCATCCTCCTCATCACCTGCATACAAAGCAAGCAATGCATTGAAAACGTCATCTCTCTCGCTTACTTTGCCCTTCCCTTGGCTTCTCTTCTATTTGACAAAATCTTTGATCTTCTTCCATTTCTATTGCCAGTTTTTCTTATCTAGTACTTCATCAAGTATGTTCTTGAAGTTAATCTTAATGTTTGCTTTCTGCTTTTTGACTGCAGGTCTATTATAGACAAAAGACCTCTGTTAAATGAGGCTTGGCTGAAGTGAAACCGGATTTTGTATCTATAAGGGGAGTTCATGAGACATCTCCATGACAGAAGGCGCTGTGTATTCCATTTAGAAGAGATTGGGTGTCTATAGTGGGTTCTAATGATTAAGATCTATGCTAGTGCTAATTGCTTCACTCTAATTCATATTGAGGGGCTTTGGTAAAATTTATTTAAAAATAGTTCTCCTGGAACACGTAATTCCTCACATGATCATAAGAAGAAAGAAATACCACGAATGTATATTTCACATTCATCATCAGTGAGTTAGTTAAATCAAAAAATCAATTAAAACATGGAAAACGAAATGGAAGTAGATGAGGTACAATAATAAACTCATAAGCCACATCTCTAATTCCCCAACAATATTTCCAACTAGTCAAATATAGATTCACGTAAAAAATATAATAAGATATTCAACTTTACTTATAGATAACATAGAAGGGGACATCGTTTTCAGAAACTACACTCCCTTTGACTCGAAATCATTTCCTTAAAGAGAAAATATGGAATCTTTTAAGCAAGTGGCAAAACTCGAACTTATAATTTGCTTTTTCTATTAACAGATGTATCAGAAGAAAGTCAAGAAGTAAATCAGAGAGTATGTTAAGAACGAGGAAGACCCAATCAAAGGACTCCTTCCAAAGAAAGAAAATATTGACCTCAAAAGGAACTTAGAGACCAAACTTGAGAAGCTAAGCTTAATGACTGAGAGATCCCTTCTAGACATTCTAAGTAAGCTTAAATTTGTAAAACTGATTGCTATAGAGAGTTAAGTTGATTAGAAGTAGAATAGCCTAGCAAAGTGAGGAAATTTTCAAAGGATTGTGTGATATCATTTTAATTAATTTAAAGAGGTTTAGTTTTGTTCACCACTCTTGTTACTCTCATGGAAGTCCAGATTGATTTATAATATTTATTGATTTAAACTTAATTTAATTTTCGATATGATAATGTCTAATGGAGATCAAAATGCAGGCAGGCATCAATTTATGCAAAAGCCTCCCAGTCAAAGCTTTACATCTGGGGCCAGCAGGAATTAATAGAGGGAAAGTAAGTTGAATAATTGCAAACTTATATCCATTTCTAATCTCTTTTTATTTAGATATGGGGAGCTAAGATTAAGGAGGAACTGATGGATTTGTGGACGAAATGCGAACTGGCAGAAACAATCATATTACAAATAAATAATTTTAATTCTTCTGTTTTTATTAGTTTTCTAAATGTTCTGGTAATTGCATTTTTTCATTAAAAATTTAAAGGTATCTGTAAGAGTAAGGCCTTTGAATAGGCAAGAATAAGAGCGAAATTATTTTAACATAGTCAGCGTGCTCGAAGACAAAGTGGTAATTCTGTATGACCCTCAGGAGGTTTAAAGCGCAGGAGGACTAAATGAATACCAAAATCAGAATAACAATACTGGTGCGATAGTGAGAAACAGAGAAAAGCAGTACGCCTTTGACTATGTATTTGATAGGCACGTTAGCCATGAAACTGTCTTTGATAAGTCGGTTAAGTTTGCATTAGACGGCGTCCTTGAGGGCTATAATGCAACTGTCTTTGCCTATGGAGCAACCGGTGCGGGAAAAACTTTTACCATGCTCGGTACTGAAGATTAGTATGGAATCATGGGTCTCACCTTTCTTGAGCTGTTTCGGAAAATTGATGAGCAAAGGAAGAACAAAGACTTTAAAATTCTCATGAGTTACCTTGAAATTTATAACGAGAATATAAGAGACCTCTTGATTCAAAACACGGAGAATAGAAACTTAGACCTCAGAGAGGATGCAGCAAGAGGAATTATAGTGACAGGCCTTACTGAAGTAATTGCAACCTCAGTTGAAGAGGTCATGAGTCTCCTAAGAATCGGAAACAAAAATAGAACTACAGAGTCCACAAACGCTAATGAAACTTCCTCAAGATCTCATGCAATTTTGCAAGTAGTAGTCGAGTATAATAGCAAATATAGTGGGACCGATACTGATATGAACTTTGCAAAGCTATCTATGATTGATCTGGCTGGATCTGAAAGAGCAAGCAGCACTCTCAATAAGGGAGATAGATAGAAAGAAGGAGCAGCTATAAACAAGTCCCTCCTCGCTTTAGGAAACTGCATAAATGCCCTTGCTTCTCAAAAGCCTGGTGAAAAACCCTATATACCTTATAGAGATTCCAAGCTTACTAGGTTTTTGAAAGATTCACTTGGTGGTAACTGTAGGACAGTCATGATCGCAAATATATCTCCAAGTAGTGCGACTTATGAGGATACTCATAATACTCTTCTATACGCAAATAGAGCAAAGAGAATAAAAAATAAGCCTGAGAGGAACAGCCTGAATGTAAACTTTCATGTTGGCAAATACACTCAAATTATCGCTCAGCTAAAGATGGAGCTGGCTGACATGAAATTTTAACTTCAAAAGAAGGACCATGAAGCTTAGGCCGGGTTAGGTTTCTTTGGAGGTGTCAAAAACATTCCAGGCTTTGAAAGGCTAAAGTAAGATCTAAGATAGCATTTTGAGGACGAAACTAGGATAAGGATGCATCTATCTGAGTCCGAGAAAAAGATAGATGACATAGGCTTCAATTTACTAAGACTCAAGAATGATGCAAATGCTAAAACAAGAGACCTTGGAAAAGGACATTTGGCAACTCGCAAAGTCCTAGACGAAATTGATCAAAACTATGACTTGATAAACCAAAATAAGCAACAAAACGAGGATTTAGATAACTAGCTGTATGATCTGGTTTAAAGAAGAGAAACCTTTCCACCCATTTGGAGAAATTCAAATGAACTGCATGGAGGAGAGCTTCCTCAAAGCTATTTAAACTTAATGCTTAAGTATGAATCCTTACTTTAAGAAAGGTTAGAGTTCAAAAGAAGAGAAGAGAGATAAATTAATCAGAACAAGCTCAATGAACTTTAACTTAGGTACCTATAGGAGTAAATCTACATGAGAGATAACATGCTCGAGCGTGCTTGAGAACTACTAAGTTAAAACAATATCAAATTCCAAGTAGATAACGATTACGATTAAGATGGAGTTTATGACATGCTTGAAAATGCTGAAACCAGTTTTCCATTGCTCAAGATTTCTCGAAGCTCAAAATTAATTAGAAGAAGAGAACATAATCCAGATGATCATAAACTGTCATAATCAATGCATTTGAGTCAGACTCCGAAGCCAAAGCAGTAGTCTTCATTTCTTCCTCCCATAAACTAAACTTCGAATTCTAGTCAAGGGATGTATCAAAGAATGATGGATTAAAAATAGAACAACAATCGAATGAATAACTTTTCTCGTTCAGTTGACAAGGCCAAGGACAGGCCGAATAATAACGGAGTTGGTTACTACACAGGCCCAAAAGGCCCAAATATAGTGAAGGAAAAGATCAATTAATTCAGTGATACTGAGAGCACAGGCGGTCAATAATAGAATAATTAGAGATACTTGAGATAGGTTCAATCTTAGTAAAAACTAGAAAAGTCTAAGCCAACCCTTATTCAGTTAGATGCTGAGGCTAGGGATGATCATAGCGAGTAAGTGAGGTCGAATTTGCAAAGGAAACCCTCAATCATTCTAAGACCTAAGGATAATAAGCCCTACCTTCTCGTGTTTATTTATTTTTGAAAACAACTAGAGCCAAGTAAGAAGAGAAGCAAAAGAATAGTTTAGGTTCAGTGTTGCAGCCATCTCTTCCTAGCTAGCCTCTGCTCAAATATCACAGAAGCTTTAAGAGTATTGTGGAATAAATACCTAATAAAAACGACTCATTCGATGGAAGTGTGAGAAGTGATAGTAGATCCCTCGATAGAAGCGAAATCAGCATGTACAACACAGATAACGAGAATATTATAATTGATATTTTCATTGTTGAGAAGGTGAAGCATATTTATTCAACAAAGAGTTTGATAACCTAAAGATTCCTGAGGTCTCCCTATGTAAACTCTCCAGCTAAGAAGAAATAACTTGAGAAACCTTGGAGAGTTAACATGAGTTAAAATAACTAGCACTTCTTGGATTAGAAAGAGCAAAATAAATTCCTTAGTAATTTATAAAGGGATGTAACGATGAATACTAATCATATTTAATCTCTGAAAAGAAAGGTAGGGCCTTCTGCTAACTCTATCAAGAGTAAAATTATAATCTGAATATAGCTTCAACACAAATAGGATATTTTTAAGATAGAAATTTATACTATAATGCAAATCAATTCCCTTAAGCCTCTTTAATTTAAAGTATTATGGGTAAAGGATAAATAATCATTACATCTCTATAGGGATATTAGGAATGGCTTTCTCTATAAGACCAACACTTCTATTTAGATCCTGCTTAAACCTTTGCTGAAAGTCTTAATTCAAATCCACTTTAAGGTCTCCTAAGAAGTCTCTATAGTCCTCGATATCTATTTCAGGCCGAGCGTTGCTCTTTTTTAATTTATTCTGTTTAAAATATTAAATTAAAAGTCTAATTTATTTTACTCTAGTTGGGCCTGTGTTAACTCTTCATGACATTTCCTCTGCTGTGAACATTAGATCTTATTCTTATCTCACTTTATAACCTTTGGTTCTTTTGATTTCTAGGATCGTTTTTCATCTCCTCCTAGTTGATGCTTTTAATTTAGACTGGAGTTGAATTCGTAATCAAAAGCGCATTTTATTGGAGTACACTTTATACAAAGGGAAATTGAGAATCTTACAAGACACTGTCATTGTTTTTGGTAGCTAAATAAAATAAATATAAGAAATTCAATTATATATTTATATTTGCAAGCTCCTATCTGCTCTCTGTAATATTTGGCTAAAGGAGCGCTCCCATTAGTTTGTGCATCTTTAGCTTTCTTCAACCGCATCTCTTTCTCTCTCATCCTTAAGTGCTCCTTAACCTTCTTATCTCTCATTCAGTCCAAAAGCTATTGCTGAACGTCAACGTTCTCATTCTGCTGCTTCTAAAACTCAAGGAAGTTAGATCGTGGGTAAAAGTTAATCATAGACTTTTATAAATTGTGTAAGTTGCTAGACTAGGTTGTATTTTAAAATCTATCATTTAAACCTAGGGAAGCTAGAGAGAAAGCTGGCTTTTATTACTAAATCATGAGTTATCCCTTTTATTCCTCATTATATAATAAATTAAAGTTCTCATTAGAGTTATTATTTTAGAGCTTAGTCTCTTCAGCCTTGGCTTTGAAATTAAATCCAATAAAACTTTCAGTTCTTATCTGCCCGTTTTCAGATTACCGTTTCACAGTAATGAGTCTCTCCTTAGCGGTTGAATTCTATGGAAGCATCATGTCTCTTTTATATAGACCACCATTTATTGCATCCTTTGGTATTTGAGAGTTTTAGCCAAATTTTTCTTGGAACTTTGATCTCTGCTAGAGAACGTTATTGGTTTAAATCTTGGCAATGCTTGCTGCCTTTAAGTATCCAGCCATTATAAAATTATAACTGCTTTGCAAATGCTGCAATCATTCTTTTAAAGTCTAAACTAATCTTCCAAGCACCCTTTGTGAATGCAATAAATACATTCAAATTTAAAGAGAATTAGATCTTTTGTGATTAATTAAATGCTCGCAATTCTTAAAAATCAAGCCTTTGGTTTTATCATCAATCTTCATCTCACAGAAGCTGCAGTAGATCAAAGGCATCTTCATATACTCTTGACTTGGAGGGAAGTACTTCTCAAACACTAGACGCAGGTATTTTGGCAATTTTATAATTGATTGTCTTGTTTAGATGTCCAATAGCCTATTGTAGTCATCTAATTTAGCTTCTCTATTCTTCAACTCACTTTAAAGCTTCTGCAAATTCTAAATTTCGTTTTAATCAGTGATCTGTGGCTATGGTCTGAAAGCTGGCTCCCAGTCCTTATCTGGAGAAGGCCTTACTATAAAATCGTGTCTATCGTGATAAAAGTCAAAGCATATCTTGCAAATCTCTATTTACTTTTAAGTTTAGAATCAGAAGGAAAGTTACCTCGCAGAGCAAGCATTAGTACTTGGCCTCATACATAATTTTCCTTTTGCAAGAGTAACAATTAAATGCTCAATCATTTTGAGGAGCATTAGCAAAAGCTTTGTTCATAATGCTGTCAGTTACAAATTTCTTCTACTTGTCTTATTCTTTGAGAAGCCTTGCATTCTCCTGATTTTATTTGGTCTCTTCTTTGAGTTCTTCAAGAACATTTTAACCCCAATCTGTTCTGCAAAGCTATAACAATCAATACTAGAATGTTTAATACAGGACAAGTGATCGGCTATTTGTTGACCATTTTATGCTTCACCCAAACCTCAATACAGTCAATGTGGATATTTCTGCCACAACCATACTTGCAAAAAGTCAGGTTATCTTCTGGTTTCATGTTCTCATGACACACACAGCAAGGCTCATTCTTCTCAAGAGTCATTCTATTCACAGTGGCTCTTTTAATCTCCTTTGCTTTCTTTGGAGGAGGTAGAGAATATATTCCTTCGAATTCATCTTCTCCTGTGTTATTAGGCTATTAGGATTGATAGTTAGGTGCTCTTCGATTATTCGGTGGCTACTAGGAATGAGACTGTTGTCGATTGAAGTTAGATGAGTAAACTTGCTGATAAATTCCATATTCCTGCCTGTTCCATGCTGTGCTTCTATTTCTGTGACGATTTTGAATAATTTGGGAAATCTCCTGGTCAGTGAAAGCTAGTTGCCAGATCAATTCATCTCCTTCCTCCATCCTGAATATCTTAATAAGAGCGTATATCTATGTAAAATTAGCGCTATGAGGTGAACTTACTGTATGAACGCAGTGTTCTTCTCTTCCACCCCCGCACGAGCAACTTATGGTGTTTCCAATCTAAACTTTGAATTTTTTATGATGGAGATCTTCAAGCACGAGCTTGGTGGGGCCATTCTCCTGAACTAGATACATTCTTAAATTCAATGCTATATCATATAGCTGCATAAAGTACTATAATAGAGTAAATATGGATTTAGAATGTTACCCCTGTAGGATGCTATCTGTAAGGCTTAGCCCTTTGCATTTTGATTTTTTAATTTAAATTATTAAGTTTTTTTCCCTTATTATAGGTTTACAATCAATTTCTGTATTAGAGAATAAGGAGTTTAAATAAATTAAATTTTAAATAGCAGAGATAATTACATGTATGACTTGAGTTTGACAAATTAAATAAGATAGCTATTGAGTTCCATTACCTTACTAAATTATAATTAGAGTTGAATTAAAATGGGATAATGTTCCTCTTGCTATAGTCAAACTTCCACCTCTGCACCTAGCAAAAGCAGTCTTCATCACAGAAATAAAATGAAGAAGAGATGAAATCAGAACTAAAAGTTAGAATCGAAGATTAACACTTAATTTCAAAAATTTTCTTCTTAAAACGTACTTGGAATAAGGCAATAAATGTTCGAAGATAGTATGGAAGATCAAGCTTCTGCTATGGACCTGGGAAACTCGACCTATCTGATGAATCAGACGAATTTATTTAGCAGCAACGCTAATCTCCAATAGTCAAACCAAATTCATTAAAATCAAAATGGAACAAGCATGATCTATAACTCGCACTATGATCCTGATGAGCAAGTCTCCTTATACAATACAGTCCTTTCTAATCCTTAATAACCTTTGAATATCACTTACTTTGAATATGTCATTGAATATATCTATTTGCTAATATTATTATGGAATAACTCCACAGCTATGTATTTTAAGTTAGATAGAACTCAGTATTTGAATACTCCGTGTCTCCAGATTTGTAGTCCTCCTAGCTTCAAAAAAGCAACGCCACCTAATAAAACTAGCCCCATGATAATCAATACCTCTACTTTTCCCCAGATAACTAAATGAACGCCTCAATTTTGAAAAATCAATCAGCTTCAAAAGATAAGATTCTGAAGCAAGCTCTTTTTGATAAGTTAAATGGGGGAGTCATGAATATATTTGGGGCAAACAGCTCCATTCTCAACATTTCCTAAGCCACTGATAAAAAAGCTCGCAAGAAGGAGGAGTTTGAGAAAATAAAAGAGCAAATGCTCAAGAAAAATAATCACCTCTTTGTCAAAGACTACAGTAGAAAAGATTACTCAATGTTCTTCTTCGATGAGAACTTATCAAATCCCAAATTCTCAGTCATCGAGGAGAAACTCAAATTCATTAAGGAACTTAAATAAAGCAATCAAGATAAGATGGATAGGATCAATCTTAGAATTGAAAAGCTGTCAAAGCCAACTCATAAGATTATCATAGGCAGCAAGGAATATTATTGTCAGGATAAGTTCTTACCTGCCTAGTATCATAAGCTCATAGTTGAGGTGAGATCCGCAGTATTTTTTATTTTATTAGCTTATAAGTATTTGATGAATTCCTTTCTAAGAGATAAAAGCCATAGATAAGAATTGGACAGCCTGGATCTACTGTGCCTAGCACTATAAAAAGTGCCTTGTTTGAAACTTCCTTAGACCAAAATTTTGGCGTCAGCTATTAAAATGAATAAAACACGCAATTGAGACTCCATTACGACTACAGTAAGAGCAGGAATTAAAATTTTAGTAACATTTAAGCAAGGACAGTGTCAAAGTCAAAGCATGTTAAGCGCAACTCTTAAATGCCTGAATTCATTAGCTAGAAAGATATTCTTAAGAGAACTTAGATCATAATTGACCCTGAGCTTAATGAGTGTAACATGCTCAATTCAGCTGAAGAAAACTACCTACGAACAGCTAATTTTGGAATAGATATGGACACTTCCTACACTAAATAAAATACTGCTCTCAAGGATAAGGATTTAAACAGTAGTAAAAAAGGACCAACTCAAATAGTTGCAAGTGATGATCTTTATTTCGCAACCACGGAAGAGTAAAATTACAACTTTGATTATAAGAAGATGGATCTAAATATTTTCAAAAGAAGGAAGTAAACAGATGAGCAGGTCAATGTAAACTTTTATGAGGCTTTTGTGCTTTACTTTGACAAAGACTCTGATTAAACCTTGAACTAATTTTCCATTGAAGTGTTTATAAAAGACTCTCTAACTAAGAAGAAATAGTAGATAGGTAAGAAGCAGACCTATATGACTTTTCAATTTTAAAATGGGAAGATTTTCGAGAAAGAAATTTCCTTCTCAAACAGTCAAAGTTCATAAGATTATGATAACTAAACTCAAAAGTCTTCTTAATCATGCAAAGTCTCCTTTAAAATTCAATTTTTACAAGATGAGATACAAAAGTTAGAGGATTGTACCTATGACTTAATGCTAATATAGGATTAGTTGTCGCATCATGAGAATTTGATGGAGTCTGCTCTATGTTAACTTAAGAAGAAATTTGATGCAGGTAATTGCTTCAAAGAAAATGACAAAACTTCTCCTCATTTTAAATCCTCGCGGCAGTAAACTCCTCAAAATGATTCTACTAAGATTAATAGTCAAAAAGCAGAAAAGAAAAGTGAAAATCAAAGCCAGCTTAATACATAAGAGACTCCAGTTAGCAAATTCCCCAGTACTACTACAAATTCTAAGGCCGCAAGACTCAAACCTATTGAAAATATTTTCAAATCAATAGGTCCAATTAAGTCAGTAACTAACCAAAAATTGTCTTGCTAAGATTCAGTTAATGCTTTTGAATCTTAGAAATAAGTTACAGATGTCTGCTCTGATTTTGAAAGTTCTTAAAACGCAAAATATTTCCATGATAAGTAGCCTATTTTTGTAATGAATAGCAAGATCATTGATCAAGCTCATCGATTTAATAATGATGAAGGAGAACATACCAATTTTAAAGAAAAGCGTGATAAAGAAAGATCTAATGGAGCACATTTGAAATAGAGTCAGCTATAAATTCAAGTAGATGATGAAGGGACAGAGAAATCCATAAATATAAATGCTGCAAATAGCCTCGACTTTTAATTTTTGGAATCACAAGGTACAATTTAATAGAGTAAACCTTAAGAAAGCTCGTTTGAAGAACTGGCTAAGCTAAATAGAAGCATTTAGCTTCAATCTGCAATTCTTAATACGGAAATCAATGACTATTCATAACACACTCTCAGTATAAATAAAAATGAAAGCCACATATTATAAACTTAATGAATGTACATTTTCAAGATTTTCATTTTATTTATGAAATTTTTAGAAAAGAAAAATCAAAATTTAAAAATGAGTTTAAAATCACTTCTTTCGTTATAGAGCATTTCATTAGCATCAATTAAATAAATTTCTAACTTTATAAATATTTTTAATTTTGAAATTATTTGAATGCTAGTAATGACCGCAATAGATCCAAATAATGCAACCAAGATATCCTTCTCTCATTTTTCATTTAACTTGTGCATGAGTATCATATCTTACGCCTTCCCTTCCTATATGAGGACGCTTGTATTTTTATTGAGAGCTTAATTCCATTTTAGATAGAAATTAGTTTACCTTTCAAGGGATCTATAGTTGGGGCTTTCTTCTTTACTTTTTTCAAGAGCGTTCCCAAACCAATTCTGCAAGCTTATGAATGGCTCGTTTATTTGATATGTATACTAATTTTGCATAATTCTTACTGTAGGTCCTTTATATGGCTTGTTCGAAGTCTTATAAGTAACGAATCTGATATTCTATGGGTCACGATATCTCAAGAATCAGATAGATTTTAGTCAGAATTTTTTTAAGCAGCTGCCTTCTTTGACTATTATGCTATTCTCACTATTAAAAATAATATTTTACTTAATATTTTCCTTCGGTTATTGCTTGCATTCACTTTATGAAATGGCTTTTGGAGAGACCTTTGTATCTGGATCGACAAAGTAATCTTTTTATTACCTTGCTCATAATTGCTTTAGATTGTTCTTCCTGTGTACTTCTGTCGGATTGATATTCAGTCTGAATTTAATTTGCTATTTCTTAGACTACTCTGACTCAATTATCTCTAATTCTGCTGGTCTTAGTTTCTACTTCTGCTTCATTTTAAAACAGTTGTGGATGAGCTTGAACTCGGCTGCAATCGCAAAGCAAAATTATTTCGCTGGCTTTGATCAGAATTATGAGGCCACCATAATGGAACTGTTAACAAATATTCTCCATTGGCAAAATTTATAAAATAAATTGAAATTAAAAGAAAGCCTCATAGTATATCACTTCATTTGTGATGGGAAATGGAGGTTATAACATAGATGGATTCAGTGAATAGGCTTTAGGCTTGACTGGATTTACCGCATCTCTCAAGATAATTATTATAGAATTAGAAATGAAGTTCAAGTTTAAAAAATAATTAAATATATTTTAACATGCAAGATTCTTCTGAAATAAAATCGTTTTCAGCTTTAAAATTCAGCTTATATCGTTGAATATACTTAATCCTTTTTTATAATTAAATCATCAATTGAGTGAATCTAAAAATCTTTTTGGATATTTTTTTTAAAAAAGGTTTTTATTTTCTGCTTAAAACCTATTTTGTTTGTTAATCTGATTAGTCTAAATTTTGAATTATTTCTTTGCAATATTCTGTTCATGACACTTCCTAGTACTTTTGGAGAGTGGCCTTGGGTTATGGTAAAGTAAAAAGATGAAGCAGATTTACAAAAAAGTAATGATTCAAATATAGATGAAACTTTAATCAAAATTTATCAATAAATTCTCAAATTTTCAGTTAGTACTTATATCATACAGATAGTTAAATCTCTCAGACTCTTAAAGAGTATTCACAAAATTAGTGGGTAAACAATTGAGAGATCTCAAGAAATTATTTTTGAAATATGCTTCAGAATTAATCTAATATTAGATGTTAATTTGTTTAAATAAACTTTCTTCTATAATAATAAATCTGGAGGATCAAATTAAAGTCGTTAGCAAGATGCATAAATAATGGATGATCATTACACTAGACTTGCCCACGCTAGTTCCTACTTAATGTTTAATTAATTTTAAATTTCTAATGAACGCTTTCTTTGTGCTAATGACAACCAACTACACCATGAACTCACAACTCTATACTTATGGAAAGAATCAAGAGAACAGCTACCTCATATATTTCCCCATAGTTCAAATTGTCTTAGGAACTCTATACTTTGCAGAGAAAATAGTCTCTAGTGAAAATAATTGATCAATAGTAGTTAATTCAATTTAAATTTAATTGGAGCTTAATTAACCTAATAACTCATTCAGTTAAATTCAACAAATATAATTTTTCATAAAGGGGAATTCTTCTCTTTCATAGATCTCTGAATGTCCTTGTTCACCAATCCTCGTTTTTCTGAAGAAAAAAGCTTTAATCTTAAAATCTCTTACCTGGATAGAGGTCTAAGTAGAACTTATTTGGATTTTATGAATCTTAAATCATCATTCTCAAAATCTTAAAAATAAAAATACAATAAAGTATTTCCAATCTTTATATCGTCTGTCCCATACCAAGAGCTCAAAAGATTCCAAACTTTCACTGGAATAATGAAGTAGTCGTAATTCTCAAGTAGACTCTGCTTCAATTTCCAATTCTGCTCACCATCATAAATTCTCTCAATTAAATCTCTAGTCAAGAGTTTAAGATTAAATTTAAGACTTACGAGTTATCTATAAAGCCTGGTGGCTAATTATATCTGGCCTCTCCGCACAACTCGTCCATATCGAATTCGTTAAACTATCCCTCGCTCAAAAGCTACTCACTTGTCTAGAGCCTGAAACTATCTTGGACTATCCCATAGTTCACAAAGTCTGTCCACTTTCTCCACCATTTCGCGCTGATAATGTGAACCTGCTACTGTCTCTTCGTCTTTTACTAAGCCTTAAAGTCTTTAAAGGCT
This sequence comes from Tetmemena sp. SeJ-2015, assembly GCA_027382625.1. Classification (NCBI taxonomy): domain Eukaryota; phylum Ciliophora; class Spirotrichea; order Sporadotrichida; family Oxytrichidae; genus Tetmemena; species Tetmemena sp. SeJ-2015. Next base: position 2,744 of record JAJKFJ010023883.1, on the reverse strand, counting down.
TAGGAAATCAACTTAGCCTATCTTTCTGAACTTAAATACTAGCACTGGTCTCCACACCCATATTAGTTTCTTTTCAAGTGAGGGAGGCAATTGCAGATGCTCCTTTGCATAGATGGGAGATTTTTATTCTCTAATTTATGAGTAGCTTCCAAATTTTAATCATCAACATTTTCGTTGTTTAGCAAAGCATTTGTATGATTGATAGAGGGAAAGTTATTTTAAGGAGATCTGAGCAATCCATCAAAGTCTCTAACTTTTCCAGATGTCAAAAATGTAATTTAAATTTTGCAAAAGCGGTTCATCAGTAATCTAAGCAGACTGAGTTCTCATGCTTTCAGCTTCTTAAGAAAATTAGTCAGCCAGATTCTTCCCCTAAATTAATCTGTTCCTACTCTCATTCAAGTCAAATTGAGGAGTCTTAACTTTAGAAAGCTCCTACTAGGAGAGCATGGTTTAATCCCTTGGCATCATTTAAGTTCTTTAATCTATTTGAATTTATTTCTAGAGATGTATAGGGTTATCTGATATATCTGAAAGTCTACCCAATTAAAATAAATGAGTGATCTACTTTGACTTATAGCTGTTGGTTGTCACTCTATGACTTAAACGATTGCATCTTAAAATCAAAGTTTTGTAGAGGGTCTTGCATCAATCCTCCTGCTGTAACTATGACTGTTTGATTTGAGTTCCTACTGGAGCATTTTTTGAAATTTCTCCTTGGGTTATTGATTATTTCTATTGTATTATCCTGATAAAGACTATGCGATGAATGAGTTTCTTAGAGCAGTTTAACTTCCTTTTCTAAGACTTTTAAGCTTATCACTCTATTTATTTGTAATGATTACTGTTGAGTATTTAAAGGAAAATCTTTCCCAAGATATTCGTTTAAGCTAATCTATTGATGGTTGGGGAGTAACTAGGATTAATGCTATATAGCTTGGTCTTGATTTTAAGTAGGAATAGCTTGGCTAAGTGACTAATGAGTAAACTATAAAGCGTTTCTATTCTAAATTGAGGTATCTGCAAATGATTTGAGCGCGTTAAATATAGTTGTCTCATCCTTCCCTAGATTCTCAGAATCTAATTTGCTTATAAACTAATTTTGAGGTGCCGGTAGCTTAAGTTCTTGCTCTCTATACTGTGACTAATTATGCTACTCAGTTGAAAACTCTAAGTTGATTAGCTTCTAATCACTTTCACTTAGTCTGTGATCACTTAAGTCAATAACCTATGTTGTTTCTTTATTATTGTTCTTCTTGGCTGAATGATTTGGTTTTTATGCTATTTAGTTACAAGAGTGATAATGACTCAGTCTGTTATTTTAAAGACTATTTTACATCTACTGTGTTGGAGATAGATTTCTTCTGACTCCTTTCAATACCTGCTCCTCTTTTTGCATGATTTCAGTAAGCAAGTTCCTAGATTATACATTAATGATAATTATATAACAAACTTACTCTAGGTATTCATCTTCAGTTGGTATATTTCTGTGGTCAGATTAGGGTCTAAATTGCAAGCTATCTTCTCTCAAGCTCATCTTATTGACCACTGATTAGCAACTTACTTGGAGTCTAACTAACTTGCTTTCCATTTACTTCATGTAGCTCTCTAGCTTTTGAATTTGAAGCTGATGTGCCTGCTCTCTCTTGGTGATGTAGCTGGTCATTTTATCTACTTTCGCATTTACTTTTACTATCAGATCTTCGAAGACATAGCTATTTAAATAGTGCTCAACGAATTCCACCCTTTGATTCACCTGCGACAGATTTTCTTTCTACTCTTTGTAGCACTTTAATATTAAAGAGTAATTTAAGAGTATAGGGAATACTTTTATTAAGGTCATTTTAATAAGTTTAAATTACAAGCAAGAATTAGAAGTAATAAATTTAATTTATCATTCTCAGTTTTGATTAAAAAAATTGGAAAATATATAACTACATTAACTTACTTATTAATTTTGCTTTATGAATAATCCTTCGACCAATTTAAGTGGGGTTTTCTGTTAGTAAGGAGTATAACTAGACTTTTAAGCCGACGTTTAATATGAGGAAAAGTGTGGGTTAGTAGTCTCTTGAAAAGATTAGTAGTACAAATCTTCCTAGCCCGCATCAAAATTTCTATAACCTGTATCATTTGCTTGATGATTCAATAGTTAAGGTTCCTCATATAGAAAAATAACATATAAAAACGAAAGATTGAGACAATACGAATAAAGACAAATTCAAATGTCATTTTTAAAAAGCGGATCGTAAATTTTATTAAAGAATAGTTAACTTCTAGAAGGGATTGATTATACTGATCTAATCCAAATAGCTACTCATTAAATAGCTAAAGGCCAAACCTTCTCTAATTTTCTTATTTAAAATGCTTCGCCCTTCTATTGAATTGATTTGAGCTGTTAGAAACAGTTTCAGATCTTGCCTGTGTCTATGCCTCGCTCGCATACCTAGAATTAGATGGAGATCTTTTTGCCTATATCCTATTTACTTAAGAGTAATGGTTAATTAAAATGAAGTTGGGTGAGTTTGAAGCTTTCCTTTGTATAGATGTTTTCGTTCTTGTGTTATGTTGAGATGTCTCCATGCCCTCTTACTTATACTTATTGATCATTTTTTGAATCTACCCATACGATTTGCCTCCATATTGGGAGAGTGACTATGTTTGTGTCTTTAGATTCTTAGTTTTCTGTTGGTTATAAAGTGAGGACTAACTCTAGAACGACTTGTTCATCATCTTGTTGATTA